>QQSS02204092.1:0-11907 GCA_003687565.2 Craspedacusta sowerbii
ATACATACATACATACATACATACATACATACATACATACATACATACATACATACGTACATACATACATACATACAGACGCACGTGCGCATGTACATGCATACAGACATATAGACAGACATACACACATGCTGATAGACCGACATTCAGACAGAGTGACAGAGAATGAGACCGACAGACAAACAGACAGTCAGACAGGCAGACAAGATATAACTCTAGGTCATGATTCTGGATTATCTGTATTAGAGCTAGAGTGCATCTGAACTAGAGTGCATCTTTGTAAGCTCTTTTGCCAGACGATCATACTCAGATTGTTTTTCTTCCAACAGCAACCAGAGAGATTCTTAGTGAGCTTTGCAGAAACCACGTGACTCATCAAACTCTTCTTGCTCTATCTTCTTGCGCCATTTGGTTCTTCGATTTTGAAACCAGACCTAAACAGCGAATTATGTTAGAAACCTCAAGAACTGGAAATTGGAGACTTCGATTGCTGTCTCTTCTGTTTTCGAATTATATCTTAATTTTTGTGTAATGAAATAGAGCCCTAAGTGGTCGCCAAATGGTAATTAAAAGTTCATCAAGTACCGTAATTAACTTCCTCCAGCAGATCAGCACGACGAAAGAGATGCCTACCATGTTGCGGCGTTGCACGTTGCAGTCAGCAGTTCATGCGCGACTGCTACTTCAATCTGCAAACTATCGACCGCCTGACACCATTTCACACTAGACGTTTCCTGCCAACGTTTTCTTGATACATTCTTACGCAGCGGCACATCTTTTTCTCATTACCAACTAGATTCAACAAGCAGCATAAGCTGGAAAATATTTTGCTTTGCTACATGCGTATCAAGCTACCTTTATTTACGCTAGTCTCAACTGGCATTTGAAGGTCTCTTTTTTGTACGTAAAATATATGTGAA
Source organism: Craspedacusta sowerbii (assembly GCA_003687565.2). Lineage (NCBI taxonomy): Eukaryota > Metazoa > Cnidaria > Hydrozoa > Limnomedusae > Olindiidae > Craspedacusta > Craspedacusta sowerbii. The sequence continues at coordinate 921 of QQSS02204092.1, forward strand.
TAATAAGTAGCTGCTCCGGGGCTAGCTGAAGATACCCATCCTCAAAATTCACCCTTTTATTATCTGCAAATGAGAGAAGGCGTTTTCGCTTCTACATGAAGTTAAACTTTCTTCATCTGACATGCAAGGGTTTTGACAGGAGGCAGTCAACTATCATCATTAGCCGGCAAAGCTATTCTCTTCTTGGCGTGCATATCTACTGTTATCTAGATTGCGAAGAGAAGCAAAGAAGGTAATCTTACTTTTACTTGGTTTTCAGTCATGCCAAGTAGGTGCGCAAGACGGGTTCGGTCAGTTCCAGCAAGGTACTTGGCTTTCTCAAAAGCTTTTTCAAGGTGAAAGATCTGATGTCCACTGAATGTTGGTCGTGTAGGCCTTCTTGGAATTGCTCCTTCGTGCAAATATAGAAAATATTTCATTACACAACCAACAGGTACGCATTGTTGGCGGTCGCTTCTTGTTATTCAGCAACGTAAACAAAAGTAAAAACAAAACCAACCAAACAAAAAAGAAGCAATAACAACAGGAACAATTTAGGAAGCAACGTTCATCACAAGCAATTTCGAATATATTTTGATATTGCGAGTCAAAATCAACCTGCACTAAACGATCGTGATTGAAATGTTGGGCCAGGAAACGATGGCAGAAATTAAGACATATCATCAACCACATGAATTGAGAGTCAATACTATGATGGCTGAAGGTTTTCAAGATTGCAGTAGATATACCAAACATTGCTCTCATCGAATGTTGGTGATTCCAAGTGACGCAACGCATCTAGCATTTGCAATTCTAATATCGAATGGACCAAAGTATCTTTTTTATGGACTAGGAATATAATGTCGGCAAAAGACAATGAAATGTTAATTGTACACATGTGATGTTCTTCTCGCAGTTTTGCTTTGGGCTGCATACTTAAGGCGCAGCAATAGTCTCCATTCCTTTTACGAGCATTCGGATATTATGTACTACTATGGGAAACCTATCCATTATCAAAATATTAAGGAGCATAATCATAACAAACAGAACTTAATAATGTAAACAGATCTAGTTAGGATTGTAACATACAAATGTTATAGGAATATATTGATAATAATACTACACAAAGAAAAAAATGTCTCGAAATTCTCGATACTTTAATACGTGTGGTCTTTCTGACTAGTAAGGCGATATATTTTTTTTTTCTTCATTCATTTCTGATTTGTTAGGAAACTTCAGTAAGTACGTCGGCATTTTTGACTATTATAATGAGATACATGGACGACATTGTGACCCCATTACATAAACTTTCAAGTAAAATACCAACTACAGGGTTATACTTTACCGGATTCAGAAGGATTTTCTTCGAGAGCATTTACATTGCACCACCTGGTGAAGTTGGAGAACCAAGGAGCAACTGCACTGGCAGCGCCGGCCGATGTTATGTTAAACAGCTGTTCCTTACGCACTTGGTGCGATAAAAGGTTGGAGTACGTGCAACATGCGCAGTAGATGCCTCTACTATCGTAACTAACTTCATTCCCGCGACTGGAAAGATCCCCCCTTGTTGCCGTAGATGTAAGGGAAGGGCGGTAGTTCCTTTCGATTACCGGTTCGGCACATTGTGCAGCCTCAGAGAAACTTGAATGAATGATTCGGGAGGCGAAGTGACATCTGTCTTCACATTGTAAGTCCTCGGAACAATGCTTCCTGATAGAGCAATGTTCAAGTGAACGAAGAGTGGCTGGGCCAGGATCTTCTAACATGCTACCAGTCGACGGCAACTTTTCCTCACCCTTCCCTTCATGCAAGGCAGAACGGCAGTAAGTGAAGCACGGAAAAAAAGAAACCTGAACAGGAGAGTGGCGGTTTCTTGCTCGAAAGTTATCATCTACGGAACGCTCTTTTCGTGCAATGCCTTCTTCTGGACTTGCCTCCTTATTGTTAATATCTATTTGCAGACGCTTCACGCTGGTTAGAGATTGTGTGTGATCATTAAACGACACTAGATTTTTGCCAGCTACACTATTTTGAAGAATGTCATCAATGCCATGTGGTGTAACAATCCCCTTTTTTAAAGCGATCGACTGAATAGCTAAATTCGATTTCATCTCCGCCATATTGAACTGCTACCTGGTTTAGAATAAAATCAAGACCTGTGAGCTAAGATGAAAGTGCCACCGTTCAATCAAAGGCGACATTGATAAAATGGCAGTTGTATCACGTTCAGGTCCAGGAAACAAAGCCCGCCAGCTCAAGGCTGAGATACGACGAGCACGTAATACCGATGGACTTTAAAAACGCTCGTTGAAGATCTGTTGCACACAAGATGATGACTCCCTTTTTCGACTAATAATGCAACTATTTAAACCATCAAATGGTTTAGCAACCATAATGCAGAATACAATATGCAACTCGTTCCATTCATCCCCTGCTACGCTGAGCACTGCAGATTGCGTAGAAACACTTTTCCTACTTCCGAAAATTGTTCAAAGCTACAGCAGTCTGATCATGATATACAGAATGCTGCCTAAAAGTAAAAGCCAAACTGGATATGCTCTGCTCAATGCATCTACAGGAATGACCTTTCCAATTATGTTATTCGGAAGCATTAGTTCATATCATACCACAAATATTTGCTCTAGCGTTTGAGAGAAGTGAATAATCCCGGTTCATCGTTGGCTGGTTATTAGGTAACAACTGTTTGCACATTTACAGAAGGGTCACTTCTGTTTGCAGAGCTTGTGCTTCTGCAAGCGAAATGATGGATGTGATAATCTTTATGAGGACGACGATTAGCATTAAAGCGGCTGGCACAGGAAGGGCTTGCTACCCATCACGCTAACTTAACGTGCATTCTCCGAAAATTCACTTCTTCAGTTTCCTCCATTGTTTTTAAGAAAGACCATTCATTTCTTAAAATTTCGCGTTACTCTTACAATAGACATTGTAGTTTTTTTACTTCATTTGGGTGGACTTGTAGCCAGGAACTAACAGTTCAGACATTTGCACAGCTGACAGTCTCATCCATTCTTGGGCTTACTTGCAAGGATATTGCAGGGACCTTAACGTATATACTCGCATCCCGTACAAAAGCGAACTAGCTCCTTCTTTTCATCTCATACTGAACACGATTTTATCTAACACGCCTTATCTGATAACTGGCCACAAATTCATGCAAACTTTGTCGTTTTTCAGTCGGCAACTATTCACTGCACCAATGGCAGCGTTTGGATACCTAAACTAGAAGAGCGTGGCTTCTAGGAAATAGTGAGCTTCCCATAATTTTGATAGCAAATCGGGTAAGAGAAGATAAGAACAGCCTTCTGACGTATTACCGAAGTCGTTTGTTTATGAGAACTCGGAAAAATTCATTCTTTCTAGTCGGACGATTATTTTGTAAATTCATTATGAACCTTCCATGCCCATTTCCACTTGCAGAGTTTGATGTATCGCGAAGTGCCCGAATGATAGCAAAACCAACATTATCATCTGCGAGGGGAAAAAAGAGAAAGCGAACAGTAGTATGCCACAGCAATCAAATCTTGCTCCTTCACTTGCAATGTGTAATGTGATTCGCTAATATCTACAACTTCACTAACAGCATGGAAATTAATCTGCCAATGAACGTCAATCATTACCAGTAACGCGAGTCGCCTCAAAGCTACCGAAGATAGAAATTTTGCTGCTACGTCGATATTTTGATTGTGCACTATGTATAAAAACGAGAAATACATTGAAATTTCAGTATTCGAACGGTGTGAATGAAGAGCAGAGCAAGCTGTCTAAATCAATCAACCGAATGGCCAACAATAAGCAGACAAGTGGTTGGCACGTCATCTTTGCCTAGGCTGGATGAAATTTTCCTACCTGTCACCGATTGATCGACAGTCATTGATAGCGAAGAAAGCAAGAACTTTGATTTGACAACTATACAAGAAGGGTTTGGTGAAGCTTGACACAGAGAAACTTAAATTGAGGACTGCTTTGTTTCTAGTGACAGGAATGGACATTAGCGATGCTTAATTTATGTGAGACGAAGCAAAATTCTTTTTGAATAGCTTTCCCTAGGCCAAAGAATCTTTGCATAGGATTTACTAGACATTCTTAAATTCATGTAAGGCAATGCCATATTTAACTAGTTGCTTCTACTTACTCTTTTAGGAGAACATTCAGCATTTACATAGCAGAAAATGTCGCAGGACATTCCGCTCTGCAAGCAACACGGCAGAAAAATTCATGGGGATTCGGCAATAAAAAGTATTACGTATTTGCAGGGAAAATCTTAAATTATTCAACCTTAATATTATGTCCGTTCACTAATCTTCGTCTTGCCGACAGGGCCAGGATAAGAAATTGTTGCCTCCAAGGTCTGAAATCAAAATATCATTAAATTTGTACAGCTCCAATTTTCATGAAACGGATTAAAATACTGCGCAATTTATCGCAACAAAACAGAGTTTAATAGCACCAAGAATTAAGGGTTTCTGATAGTCTTGTCGACTCATGCTTGGACTTTCATGTGATCCCTTGAGTTGCACTTTTCAGGTCCAACAACGTGCGTTCTACAACAGAATATTTCATGCATTTTCGCTCATTTGGCAGTTTTTTTACAACAACAAAATTTCAGAAATACCTAATCAAAAATTAGCTCTAAAACATCAGACTGAAAAAAAAACGGAATTATATTTCCTTGTTATTATATGGCTGTTGCAATTTGAATTTTAAAAAACTCGCAAGATTTCGAAGTGCAATTAACATAAATAATATTAATGCAATTAAATTCTTAAATACGAAACATGGTAACAGAAGCAATTTCATTCTCGTCATTTTAGTGCTCTGGCTGATCGATTTTGTAAAAGTTTATGCTTGCCAATTAACACAGTGGCAAACATGGTAGGAAACAAGTTTCCTTTAACTCATGGATTCCAAAAAATCCAAAGTTCGTTGCCCAGGCTCCTAAGGTTTCAGACAATCGAATTCAGAGCACATGATCCAATGGAGGGCAGGGTCTTTCGCATCGTATATGATACACGCAAATCGTAATATTAAAGGAAAATTTCTTTGCTCTTCATTTTGCTTCGCCCAGACCATATCTCTAGAAACATATAGGAAACATAAAAAAACATAGTCTAGCAAACATCAAGGCTTCGATAAAAGTTAAGCAATTTGCACAACAGTTTAACAGTGGAAAGAAGTAACAATTCCGGTTCGATAAAACCGGTTGTTAATTCCCATCGTTTTAGTCAATCTTGTTTCTTTCCTCGAACTTCGCATAGGCGGTAATTAGATTTATTAGATAAGGATTTCATGTGAACATGTGTGGATTACAAATCGATACGAATGGAAAGAGGCAATATTGCGCTGCTTTGCGTTTCGAGAATCCGAGTCTATGGCAAGTCCGTCTTGCATTTTCTGACGGTTCAGTTTACTGGTTAAACGATTTCGGTTCACCTTGGTGTACGTTACATGTAGCGCGTTATTTAACCCCTTTTTAGTATGTTGATCTTGTCGTGATTGCAGACTTCTTGCGGGAAATGGCGAGGGCGAATCCAGAGTAGTACCGACAGATGGGACCTCAATTCCATGACACTTTACACAGTTAATTTTTGCGTGTGCCAGATAGTTGTCATCTGCTTTTAGTTTTTGATATCTGGATCCCTCCATAAGTATCTTCTGGAAATATTTTCAACAATGCAGAGTAGGAGTCCAAAGCGGAATTTTAACATACCAAATTTGTTATTATTTTTGCCAACTTGCGGTCTTTAGTGATCGTAACTAAGGAACTCTCGCCCTCTAAACAATGGTCGAAATATATGTTTTTTTTTTTAATCCTATTGTAGAAATCGTGAAAGAAACGGTCTCTCAAGTGCATCGCTTAATGCTTAACCCTTGTTGCAGGACCTTGACGCAGAAATGCTAAGTTCAAGACATGAATTCCATTATTATATCGATCCGTTGTCAGTAACGGTATGTTGCTTTCTGAGACACAACATGCAGATGTACCAAAATCGTAAAAAGCATTGAGTTGAGACTTTCTGGACCGTATGGCGTACCACCGCGGCTGTTTGAAATACCGAGCACTGACTTGGCAGTCCTGGTCGTACATTACAAATCAATCACTTGGTCAAGCTTTGATTGATTGGTGAAGAAACCATGAGTTTTCGCGGATGAGCACTACAGCGATCAACGGCGACAGCAAATGAGGAGGATCTACAGAACTCGTCACGTTCCCTCAAAGGCAGACCCGGACGACCGGTCGATGCTCCAACGACAGTGAAACTGTCATCGCAATGTACCTTGTTACCAGGACACCCTCGTCCGGAACGCACTCCCAGCAGAAGACGAAGTCGTACAGTTGCTGGCCAGGTCTTCTTAGGCTCACCTTACTTGAAATCTTATTTGAGGGAAGCAAGAGTCAACCCTGCGCATATTCAACAATAAAAAAACTCTGCTATTGTTAGACTAGTAGAGCAAATTGAATGAATACTCGAAAAGGGATAACGTGTTTTCGTCCTTTCGTTAAGGCTATAAACAGTTTGTTGCGATTCAATCAGATCACTCCAGGACACTAAACATTTAATGTGACGATCCAAAAGGCTCAGTGTTATGCTATTTTTGTTCTATATAGTTGACCTTTGTAAGAGCCTTTCAACTTCGTTAACTTATCACTTTGCAGATGACACAATATTCTGATACGTCATTCGTCTTAAACGTTATTGGAAAGTCTTAAACCCAAGGAAAATTAGCTAATATCTTTGACTGGTTGTATGGAAATGGCTTTTCAATAAATAATAAAAAGCAGACGTAGTCTAATTCATACCAACTAATAGACAGATAATTTCGTTGTGTTATTTACCTTCAAATATTTTGTGTCAGACAAAGTGAAATACCTGGACGTAATAATTGACACTTCTTTGACATGGAAACCGCCGATTACCAAATTAGCTACGAAGAATATACAAGTGGCTGCTTTGTAATCGAAAGTAAGACACTCTGTCTCGTTCAATACTCCCAAAAACATACATTACTGTCAGTTTTATTTGCATACGTATTATGGTTCCCACAAGTGGGATTTTTTCAGCAAGGTTAATCTGCAGAGCTTTATAGCATTCAAAAACGAGTAACAATAATCACTTTTTCTGATTTCAAAGAACCTGCGTCAAAAGTGTTTGCACATTTGCAAATACCTGAAGTTGATGACGTGAAAAGTGAAGAGCTACCTGCTGACGACTTGAAAACTTGTTCTCGCCGCCTTCTGGGCTCGCTACGCAGGAATAACAGAAGCGACCGTGTCGAGAAAAATAACATCGTTAACTACGGCGAAGTCCTAGATCACTCGCCGGATCGTGTACGCTTAAGAAAATTATAGACATGGGTAAATTAACATCCAGTTCTATTAGCAACACAAATTATACAACATTGACCATAACACTACATGCTCTTCTTCGTGATTCGAAACTTTCGCCGACTTTGTTAGAATCTTTTTACATATTTTATGATGGAGGTAGTCTATTGTAAAGCAGGAAATATTTCTTTGTGAAGAATTAGGGGTTCTGAAACATGAGTAGCTATGCTGAGAAGAGCATTGCTTCTCTTGGAGATTTGAATTCGGTAAATTTCGCTGTTTGTTACTTGGGAAAACGTATTCTTGTGTTCGTCTTTTCAGATCAGAAACCAGTATTTCGTATAGGAAAAGAAGAGCAGCAGCAGCAACAACAACAACAACAGCAACACCAACAACAAAACAAATAGGTACGTTTTTTTTCTTTGATACTGTACAGGAAGCGTTTATGACTCACACGGGTCCGAGAAAAGCTCGACTATGAAGTTTTTTTTTTCAAGTGTTCTACCAACAACTCTCAAGCTAAGCAGGTTTTGACAATGCTGTTACAAAGTTAGTTCTCGTTAAAAAAAAAACAACGGGTGTTTTAGAAAAATTTCTGAGGAAGTTATCGTTCATAAAAACTTCCTACCAAAACAGGAAACATGCATGAAAAAACTTGCTGCACGAAGGCCTACGCGTCGCACTGGTATGGCACTCGACTACTAAGTCGAATTGACTACTACCACAAGCCATGATAAAGGCGCACACGCCATTTAAATCTCCGGCTTGTCTGCGTGTCAACTTGAAAGTTGATGATGAGAGGCTCATCGTACAAAACAGTCGAAAGATTGATGCTGAGTCAAGGGAAACGAGTTTCGGTGCATGCACTAGCAGTACTTCTGCTTTCATAGGAAATACTGCAAGTTCAATCGCTTTAAAGACGTTCCCCAATGCTACTTTCCAATATGAAAACCTGATATTAGAAAGCTCGATATTAGGTACGTTGGAGAGTATTTTTAAGATCAAAGTATGAAGTGAATGCCATGAAGAAAGACTAAGCCATGAAGGCCCGAGTACTACTAGAGAGAGAGAGAGAGGGAGAGAGAGAGAGAGAGAGAGAAAAGCGAGGGGAGATGGAGAGAAATGGAAAGAACGAGAGAGCGCCGGAGGGAGAAAATAGAGGAAATCCTTCGAGAAATTAGAGCTAAGGGCTCTTTATCTTTAGATCACCACACAGGCGTAATCGTTCCTTTATAATCAGCTGAATTCAGTTTCGTTAATATTCGAATTGTTCGGTTACATCTTAACACAAATTAGCTGTATTTGATGCAATGCGGCGCCAATTAGGTTACCGTCGGCTGGGAGGTATTAATAAAAATACATGCACGATCTAGGAAATGCTTCGCTGTGACAGCAATCCATAGAACTAACGATTTCAATGTTCTACCGCAAAATTTCAGAGAACATTATCCACGAACGAACGACGACAAAACTTCAGAATATGAAAGCTTTATTCTCACCAATTTACTGCAGTGTATTTGATCTGGTGCATATCTGCGGAGTACAAATCAACTAAAACAAACTGATACACAAAGCAAGAAGGACATATCAGTAGCCGGCGTAGAGGTGAGTCCAAACAGCGTAGAAATGAATAGCAGCACCAGCAGACACGTGCAAGTGCCATATGGCGTGTGCAAAGGGAATGTGCCCATCACTTTTGAAAAATATCACTCCGAAAACGTACACTCCTCCACCGACTCCTACCTCAAACAGGCTTTTCGGGGACTAAATAAAAAAGACTAAAAAGTACAGGCAAAAGCAACATGAACCTGCACATCATCAGACAATAGGCAAAGAACCTAAAAACAATTACAGGCCAGTTCTCTTCGCTCGCTCTTTGGTTGAAATATTTGAAAAAGCTATTGATAAAGCTTTATACAAACACCTAAAATATCAAAAACTTTTTTCTGACAATTAATCCGACTTTAGAAAACCAGCTAACCAGCTATAATTCATCAAATATACACGGCGTTTGAAGAAGGTCCCCCACTGGAAGTACGCGGAGTCTTCCTCTACTGATCTAAGACTTTTCATGACGTAGGTGATGCGGGTCTCGTCACTAGAACCCTCTGGAATTCGTGGGCCGATTCCAAACTTTATATGTAACTATCTCTCTGGACTGTTCCAGAGTTATTCTGAATGGTGCGAGGTCTCCCCGGAGGCCTGTTCTGGTCGGCGTACACTAAGCTTCTAAATTATAATCCTTACTGTTCCTAGGATATAGATGACCTTATCGCAGACTTTGGAAGGGATAGGCACCTTTCTAAGGATGACTTTTCTTCTGATGTGCATAACACTCAGACCTCTTACGATCTTACGCATGATCTGTCTTTAATAGCGACATGGTCTTCCCGATGAAAAATGGCTTTTAATCCCGATCCGAATAGGCAAGCTGTAGAGTTAGTTTTCTCGACAAAAAAAGCTAAGCATCTAGTTTTAATCCTAGATAAAGATTAATCCTTTACGTGCCATATTAGCAAATTAAGCACTAAAGTTATGAAATGGGTTGGTCTTCTGCTTAGCTTTTGAAATAATGTCCCTACAGTTAACATGATAACAATGTAAAAGTGCTTCTCAAGACACTTCCTTGATGACGGAGATTTAGTCTATAACTCTCCATTTAGAACTTCGTCACTTACTAAATTGGAATCCACTTAACACCAAGCCGCCCTAGCTATTTACGATGCTTGGAAAGGTATGCCAGCTGCAAAATTTTACGAAGTTTTAGGATGGGAAACGCTGGCCGAAAGACGCCTTTACAGAAGCTTTCTCTTATTCTGGAACATTATTTTTTGAATGACATTTGCATACTTGCTCTCTTCGGTCTCAACTAGACGCATGAGATACAGACTCAGGAGATCATTCGATTACACAAACTATGGCTTCCATACCCTAAAGTTTGAAATTTCACCCTTCCCAGCTGTAATCTCGGACTGGACTAAGGTAGAATAGTCGTTTCTTGAATAGAAAACCTACACAAGCTTCATCCCAATAGTACGCCTAAACAAATCTACATTTAACATCCATCATACCATAGGCCTTCCATACCAAACTGAACTAAGGTTTGGGCTTAGTGCCACAAATATCTGCAAAACTTTGTAGATATTAAGGACCCCAATTCGTTATACGAGGGTATTGCGGATACGACCAATTTGTTGCTCGAATGCAGTGCTTTTGCCACCGAGCGTAACTCTTTGACCCTGTATTAAGGTTTCTCTTGTTAGGTGCGATGCTTTTCAGCGTTAGTTTTATTGTGAATGTCGTTGGTCATTAAACGCACACGTCAGGCGTGAGAACAAACCTTGTCATGACATAATAAAACGATCACCGATACCTAACACCAGCAGATAAAAATCAAATTTAACATGCTTAATGGCTATCGTTCTTGATAAGGCTTTCAACCATGGCTTACTTTATACAGGCCTGGACACCGTGCTGCGGAGGAAAGGGGATGGGGCCTACTCGTCTAGCGAGCTTGCGTGGCACGATCTTGTTAGTGAGCTACTTCAGTAGAGAGGACGTGTCTATTTTCTTCTGTTTTGTTTAAGCTGTGCTTGAAGTTGCCTCTCATTGCAGGTAGTAGATTGGTGTTTCGTAGAATGGTGAAGAAGTGTTGTGTTT
>QQSS02204103.1:0-11907 GCA_003687565.2 Craspedacusta sowerbii
CTACTACTACTACTACTACTACTACTACTACTACTACTACTACTACTACTACTACTACTACTACTGCTACTAATACTACTACTACTGCTACTACTACTACTACCAATTCTACTACTACTACTACTTTTACTACTACTACTACTACCACTACTACCACTACTATTACTACTACTGCTACTATTACTACTATTACTAATACTACTAATACTACTTCTGCTAATACTACTACTACTACTACTACTACTACTACTACTACTACTACTTCTACTACTGCTACTTCTACTACTATTAATACTACTACTACTACTACTGCTACTAATACTACTACTACTGCTACTACAGCCACTGCTGCTGCTGACGCCAGCACTACTACTGATGCCGGCAATACGGCTGATACCGGTGCTACTACCTGCTGGTGGTACTGCCATTAACGATGGCTGATCTGAAGTTAACCCCGAAGGTGCTGATAACAATGTTGTTGAAAAGCTAAACGCACGTACCACAATGCCAAGTTTGTCCATGAACCAAAACTCAAAAGTAAAATTGAAACTTCTAGAAGCTTCCTGTATTACGATCGCTTTCCAGATGTCTAGGTAACCGAAAAACCTAATGTATAATTTTATCAAGTGGCTAGGCTTACGTACGCTTCGTCCCGTCCAGGATTTGGTAACAAGCCCTTCGAAATTGCGTTCCCTACAGCTAAAAAACCTCGACTTTTTCAAAGCTTCTATGAAGCTAGCAATCAGTCACGTGCTTAGCGGCGAAAGTATGGATTTTTTTGCTGCGTAAGTTCTTCAAGTCTCTTGCCGAGGTACGGAATTGTTTCTTAACGCATAGAAACCCGTGCAATCGCGACTATTTCATCTTTGCTGTGTCACGTTCTCCGTAGAAAATGTAATCGAGATTTCCCAGTCAAGATGACTTCTTCTCGATACTTGATTCAGTTCGCTATGTCTAGTTACTATTTTGCTTTCTTGCGTTCTCCGTAGAAAATTTAATCAAGATTTCTCAGTTAAAATGACTTCTTCTCTATCCGAATTTACTTTGCTAGTACTAGCTCCTTTTTTGCTTTCTCGCTTTCTTCTTAAACTTTTAAATCAAGATTTCCCAGGAGACACTTCTTCTTCTCAATCTAAGGCTTACCATGGAAAGTAAAAAAGATGTAATATTCATGCGCCATGCCAGATACTGAAATCCTAATCGACGTTCTGACTTCGGAACAAACCTGTTGGCTACACACCTAAAGGCTGGGCTATTCACGCTTTGCTATTATGCTTGTCCTCAGCCCAAACATGTTATGTCAGCTTGCACGGAGACCATTACCTTCTTATTGTTACTCCATACGCATTACCATTAAAGCAATACTTAGGAAACATAAAACAAAGCAAAAAAAATTTGAGGCTAAATAAATTTCTTTAATTTTTATTTATTTTAATCTTGAGGACATATCAATATCTCAATAGCTTGCTAACATAATCCGAAGGGATGTTAATTATTTATGAGAAGGATCGGTCAAAACGATATTCGTTACAATGCCGACTATGTTGAAGAGCACTGCACAAGATAAGCAAGAACCAACAGGAGAATGGAGACTAAAAGCCAAGCGACGAAAAACAGTAGCCGTATTACTACCAGAAGACACGCTTTGTAGCACAGCAACATGACAGTTTGTAAAATTTAAATGAGAGTGAGCGATAGACGAAGATGAATAGAAGGGAAGAAACGAAACCTTAATAGAGAGATACAAAGTTAGATGGCTGACTGAGTACTTGATGCAGATTCAAGCAATGAATATGCATAGCCTCCTTCATCTGTAAATTAGTGGGTGCATGATTTCAAATAGAGAAGCAAGGAGCTCAAACTCACTCTCCTGTAGTATTTCCTCGCGTGATGGATTTTCTTTAAGCTTGTAGCATGATTTGGTAAAGCTAAAGTTCGTAATTGAGCGATTTCATTTTGTTTAGAACATTTGACATGGTGCTGAGGCATGAATGTACCGTCCGTTCCGAAGAAAACTTTAAAACTCAATATTTGAGCGAGAATTACAACAAGTTTTTGAACAATCTGGTTGCCAACTAAGGTTATGAGAGCAACTATCCTGACGGCGGTCGATATTCAGCAATAATAAAGAGCTTCTTATGACTAAAGGATACGAGGATTCGTTGATAATTACTTTGCTAGTAAAGCAATTAATGTGTTAGGAGTTCAATATATTCATTAGTCTAGACAAATCAATTAAGGATTGGTATAATTAGCATAATTAATTATCATTACAAAAAATATACGTTAGTTAATGGTAGAGAAAAACAGTTAATGGAAGCTAATATCGAGCAACAAGAAGTCAGAAAACTGCTCAACGTAAATGAAGCATCTTATCTCATATGATCTTATCTTAACAAGAGAATTCTGATCTGATCTGATCTAATCTGATCTTATCTTAACATGAGGACAAGAGCCAGCTGAAAAATATACACATAGAAAAGTATATAACACAACATAAAGTAGGTTGCAGCTAGTCCGGTTAGAATGAATAAAGTACATTTTAGGCATGGCTCTCCAAGAAGGCTGATAGCCTTTTCACGGAGCACCATATTTACGAGGGTGATCAAGTTATACTTTTTATATTGCGGCTTGCATTAGTTACAACTTGGGCAATAGGTCAGAGTCCGCTGAGACATGAAAGTTGAATCCCAAGGCGAAGATACTCAACTCGTGTACTGTGGCAAGTGTGTAACTTTAATAGTACTTGTACATACAGACCAAGTGCACTTCTAGGTTGTTAACGTGGCTTTGCTGAGAAACTAATAACATGACACTGCTACAAACCTGATAACATGATTTAATAATATTGGAAGTTCACCAAACACAAAGAATATCAGGCAATTTAAGAAAAAACTTTTAAACTCGTATTTAAAGCTCCCTATTCTCTGACATTCTTTAGCTTTAATGCACTTTAAACGATTCCACAAATACGTCCCGCGCGATAAGATTCGGAACCTGCTTTTGCCTAATCGAGGTCCAAGTTTATAAAATCCAAGGTTCGAGAGTCGACTTCCATATTTATGGTCTATTCGGTTAAGGTAAGGAGCAAAGAAAGATGGTGGTACGTCTCTTTGATGCTTGTATGGAAAACATTGAGTCTGAAAGATATTTTCTTCATAGGCATTTAGCATTTTATGTTCCAACATAAGCGGTCTGGATTGGGACATAGGTTTGGCAAAGGAAATTAATCGGACAGCTCTCTTCTGTAACCGGTGTATTACTTTTGTGTGTGCTTGGATAGGCTAAATTGCGATATGCGATGTAAGGGTGAACAAAGAAAAATATACCAGTTTTGCTGCTTAAATTTTTTCTTGTCCGAGTAATAACCCCAATATTTTTAGAGATCTTGGCCTCCACTATCCTTATATAGTTTGTCCAGGTTACCTTTTCGTCAAGCATGACTCCCAAGAATTTAGCAACAAAATTGCGCTTGATAGGTCTCCCATCTAAGTAACGACTTGGTAAAGCCAGTGGCAGTTTGTTTGTATCTACTTTTGTGCCCAAAACCATGATTCTTGTTTTCTTGCTGTTGATAGACAATCGGTTTGTCTGGAGCCAATCCTCTGATAATACAAGCTGTTCATTAAAAATTGCGAATGCAGAGTCAATTCATTTATGTGAAAGGAAAAGATTTGTGCCATCTGTAGAAAGAATTACCCTTAATTTAGGAACTGAACGTGCTAGATCCCTAAAATAGACAAGAAATAGTAGAGGACCTAGAATTGAGCCTTGAGGGACCCCACATTGAATTGGCAATATATATGAAGAGCGTTCCTGTATAGTCTGTAGCTATGCTACCATATTTAGTATGATATGCTTTGTATGATATGTTAGGCCACGAGAGAGCAGTGAGGATCTTGTCTCGTGCTATGCGAGACTGTTGTGTTATTGTTGGGCTCTATACATGGCACCAGATGTGGGGCGTCTAGAACTTTCATTGGACGAAGTCACACTTTGGTAAGTCGCATCATCAGAGCGGACATCGGTCTTCAAGTTATTTCAACTCCATCTGCTTCTCAACGAGCCACACCAGACGAAGCAGTCTCGGCTCCCACTTGCCCTTCGTCACGACTTTGCAATTACTCTGTGGTCACACCGCCATTATGTCCCACGAAGAAGATGCCGCCGCCAGCCGCGCGTCGCGGCACCCTCTGGAATCGCCGCTTGTCGAGGTCATGTTGCAAATGCAGCAGCCGCAGCTCGATATGCAGCAGCAGATGGCTGTCTTAATGGGTAGATTCATTCCATCAACTGTCACAGGCGTATCAGAGGCAGCGCCAAGCCGCTCACCCCGTACTAGGGTAAACCGCTCTTGTATCGATGCTGACTTGAGCGACAACCGATGGCTGATCTTTCTCGACCAGTGGAATCGCTACAAAGAGATGGCCAGATTGACATCCCTCGGTACGATCTTCAACGAGCTCCGATCCGCTTGCACTGAAAAGTTGAACGAACTGCTTTTTAGCTTCGCAGGCCCAGACGCATTAAACTACGCAATGGAGCATGAACTGATGGGCTACAAAAAATCAGTTGCAGTAAGATTAATACACCCGGAAGTTCAACGGCAGCAATTTTTGATGATGAAACAACAAGACGGAGAGAACCTTACTCCTACATTTCTCGCCTGAAAGCCCAAGCTATGCTGCGCGCATTCACCAGTAAGGGTACTTGCGACAAAAAATGTGCCATATTATACTCCAAAGACATGGTCAAGTCCCAACTAATCGCGGGTACTGCAAACGCCTCTCATCAAAACAAGGTGTTAGCCGAAGTTGAAACCTTAAGCACACTCAACAAGGTCACGTATCGAATACTAGCCCGTGAATCCACCGAACGAGCAGCTACCCACTTAAGACTGCCGACCGACAATCCAGGCCACACCACACCTATTGCCATCGAATGACCGCAAACAGTTGCATGACAATCGCGATAGCAAGAGTAAACGCAAGAAACCACCTAAACGCCCCGGATGTGGTCAACTCAGCCAACCCAGGAGGGCGCACATCGTGCCCTGCCTGACAGAAGACTTGCAACAACTGTCAGCGCCCAAACCACTTTGCCGTTGTGTGCAGAAGCACCACCAGCGTAAATTCTGTGTACGAGGACACATTCGAGTTTTGAACAATGGCCATAAAGCCTTTATCGCCCCCGAAACGGGAGCCCCAAGCTACCCTGAATGCTACATTCTCCATAAATAGGCAGCCTACATGAAGATTAGCCATCAAAGACATGGCCTCTCCAGCCAGAGCAGACAACCCAAAAAGCCACCGCTGACACTGGTGCCCAAATTTGCACTGCAGGCCCCGATTTTCTTACTCAGTCCCAAGGATCTAGCTGCTAGCTCTTGGCGACGAAGCATCGTCTTCGTGGTGTCGGTAACAACATTCCTGATATCCAAGGCGCCTTATTTGTCGATACACAATGTGCCTCTGGAAAGACGACAGAAATACTGTATATCTGCAATAAGGTGCGAGGAATTTATCTATCGTCTACTGCCCTCAAAAACCTGAACATCATTCCTAAAGACTTCCCCATAACCTCCCAAGATATATCTAGAATAAATACCTGACCACGCTTTGATCATACCGAAGCATTATTCGACAACACCGATAAGGTTGCCGCATGTGGGTGTCTTTTGCGTTCACCAACCACTCTCTCCCGGAAAAGATCCCACCTCCGTCCACCGCGGACTACCGGAAGAGGTTAGAAAACTGGATCAAGAAGAGATACGCAAGCAGTGCTTTTAATGTCTGCTCACTTCAGAAACTCCAAGCTATGAAGGGAGAACCTCTGCTTATCTCATTCATTCCCGGCCACATGCTCTTCGCCACCCACAAGCCAATACAAGTTCCGCATCATTGGAAAAAAGACGTTAAAGCAAAATTAGACGCTGACGTCGCGCTGGGAATGATTAAACCGGGGCCTTAAGGAACGCACACCACTTGGTGTGGTCGCATAGTAGTTGTACGAAAAAAAGATGGGACGCCCCGCAGAACGGTGGATCTACAGAATTTGAACAAGGTCACTCGACGGTAAACACACCACAAACCTTCCCCATTCAACATTGTCAGCGTGATACCTCCAGACAAGAAGAAGACCGTGTTGGACGCGTGGAATGTGTACCGTAGCGTGCTATTATCCCCAGAGACCCGCGATTCGACCAATTTTATAACGTAGTGTGGTAGGTATCGCTACCTACGCGCAGCTCAGGCGTTCCATGCATCTAGTGATGGGTATACGAAACACTTTGATGACATCACGTCGGACTTCCCGAGCATTACAAGGTGCATCGAAGATTCCTTACTGTGGGATAATGACATTCCATCGTTATTCTGGCACGCTTTGTCATACATACACCTATGCAGCGAAAACGGACTTGTTTTTAATCCCGACAAGTTTAAGTTTGCTGAAGACTCGGTGACTTTGCTGGATTTGATATCTTATCGACAGGTTACCAACCCACACAGAGGCTTCCTCAAGCAAAAGCTGACTTTCCATCACCCTCGACCATTACCGGAATCAGTTCTTGGTTTGGCTTAGTTAACCAAATCTTCTTCGCATTAGTCCAAGCACCGGTAATGGCCCCATTCCGCGAACCATTAGCAAAAACCACGCCATTCTACTGGGATGATTCTTTGCAAGGCATATTTCAAAAGTCAAAGACAGAAATCAGCCAGGCCATCAAAGACGGTGTCACCACATTTGAAGTCAATTGACCCACATGTCTCCCAACTGACTGGAGCAAAGGTGGTATCGGCTTTACCCTCTCCCAAAGGCATTGCGGTTGCCTGGAGACTAATAACCCATTTTGTGGTCCCAACCACTGGAAATTTACGTATGCCGGCTCTAGATTAACTGAGATGCTGAAAGCCCATAGAAGGGGAGGCACTTGCATTACTGTTCGGCCTGGAAAGTTGCCGCATGGTTGTTTTAGGCTGCCCGAACCTAATTGTACCAGTCGACCAGAAACCGCTCATCCCAATATTCAACGATCGAGATCTTGATAAAATCACAAATCCGAGACTGCTCAAAATTCGGGATCGATCTATGGCGTACCGCTTCACTGTCGTAGCAATACCAGGTAAAAGGACTTGAGGCCCCGACGCGGTATCCCGGATACCTACTCTACTCCCGATGCAATCAACTGTCCAGCTAGCTGAAGACATTGAGACCGCAGCCACCTTGCAAATCCAAGCCTATTACGACTTCCAGTACTCACGAATACGAAAACATTCGCAATCAGACAGTCAGTACGCGTCACTACTTAACACGGTAGCGAATGGCTTTCCTGCTATGCAACAGGAGGTCCTTCAAGAGCTGCAAAAGTTCTGGTCCTTACGCAATGACCTGACATTGTGGAGGGTCTGATATTTGCCGCTGGGAAACCACTAATACCACATAGTCTGCGACGCCCTATGTTAGAAGAGCTACATATTGGTCATCAGGGTGTAACCAGCATCAAAGCGAACGCCCGTCGGTGCTCCCTATAGCCTGTAATGCACCGGCAAATCCGCCAAGTACATGATAACCGCCAACACTGCAGTGACGTCGCCCCTTCGCAAAACAGCAAACCGTTAGAACGGATGCCACACCCTGAATACCCCTTCCAACAAGCCGTAGCTGACATTTTTCACATGGCTGGCAAAACTTGCGTCATTTATGCTGACAGGTTTTATGGCTGGACGGAAATCAGCCGCACCAATCACCCGAACACCGCTGTCGTATGTAGCATATTGCGCCGATACTTCACAGCCTTCGGCGTTCCAGAACAATTATCTACAGACGGCGGTTACGACTTTAAGACGTTCCTGCAGCGTTGGCGAATTCATAAGCGTATTTCCTCCGCTCACGTCCCACAGAGCAACAGCCCCGCTGAAAGTGCTGTGGACAGCATGAAACGCACCCTCGCCTCCAATCCCAGTCCAAGTGGATCTTTGGACACGGACGCTGTCGTCAAGGCACTTCTGCTGCATCGCAACACTCCGCCCCCAGACATGGGCGTATCGCCAGCCGAGCTCCTATTTGAACAGAGCATAAATGATTATTTGCCGAAGGCAGTTTCCTTCCGATCTACCTGGTCCAAAACCGCTGACCTAAGACAACGACCACACGCCCGGCGTTATTTCTACTCAATAAATAGCAGGCAACGTTGGAGTCCGGAACCAGCATGGAAATAAACCACCCCGTTGAAATTCGCAAGGCACAATAGTGGAGTGTCTCCCAAATCGCCAGTACCAGGTGATAATTAATGGAAGCAGACGTTCTACTCTCCGGAACAAAAAATTTCTTCGCAAGATCACCAACTTTACCTGCATCATTACCTCCGATGATGACGCAGTACCAAGAGCAAGCATATCAACACCTCATAGCGCCGCCTGTCCTGGTTCGCCCCCATCCTGTTACATGCACCTGGAAATCTCTACAGCCCATCAAAATCTCAAAGGAAATAAATCACATGTGAAGCCATTTGCCTTAAGGTGACTGGCAAGATCTTGTTAGGGCAGTAACATTTTTCCATTTTTTGGGCAAATATCAGCATCCCATACTCAGAAGCAGTCTCACCTTGCATAGGAACTTTCCATAAGCCAGAGCCTTTACTCAATGTAACTGCTGTACAAACGTCATGCTAGAGTCCACTCCAAGTCTGCCTATTGCATGATCTTGGCTACTTAAAAATCCTACGCTTATCGTCAACTTCAAGAATAGGATCATGCGGGATACTGTGGTTTGCATCCGGGTCCTCACATCCGCGTGACTCACCGTCTGACATGGAGATGTGTTGAGCTGGAGTTCACTTTCATCTGATGGATCCTCCTCCCTATTGCAGACTTAAAGACTCGAGAACGACTATTGCATTTCATTTCTTCTACTTTCTTCTTACTCGCACCATCTCTAGAGCTGGTTCTAGAATTGCTTGAAAGCCTACTTCACATCTGACACGAAACCCCAATCCCATTTCGCATTTACAATGATACCGGATACTTTCCAACATAGATCATCTCAAGTACGCTTATCTTTAGTTGTATTTCCGTAGGTAATTTTATTTGCTCTTTACATGCCGAGTCATGTAAGTTTGCCAATGCGCGAACACGCTATCTAAACCCTGTGCGGTGACATTCAGAATACACGTTGCATTGACGGATTCCTCTTGCAATCGGCGTGAAGTGGTACACTCTCCAGTCTTGTTCTAACAGTGCATTGCCCCGGTTTCAGGAGGATTCATTCCGAGAAGACTGTTTCGAAAGTCCTGCCAATGATACTTTGCAGCGATTCGAGTCGATTCGAGATAGAGTTGTTAGTTTCCGGAAACTCTAAACAAAAGCTTCGGTAGAAAAGACTTTAAAAGCTTTAATTTTTTAAAGCAATTTTTGTGTTTGAAGGACGATCTTTTGATAGTTACTAAAGTTGATTATGGGGAGTAATTGCTTTTTGTTATTGTCAATGCATTCTCAGTGGCTGGTACCTTGCCGGCAAAATAAGATGTTTTCTCATAATGTATGTTTTAAAAGGTTGGCTATTCAGTCAAAATTTCATATTTAATTTTGCTTCCGCAGTTTTGAAGGAGCCAATTAACCCCAACTCGCTCCTTTGAATGGGCTATCCTCACCAAAATTCTACGTCGAAAAAAATGATGCCAACCTGAAACTGAATGCAGGAAAGGAAGCTTAAGCGCGGCAATTATAAAATGAAGTTGTATCTTTAATTGCGATAGTAGGTTAAGCAATATTGTTTTTTTAGATTGATGTGTGTTGAACTCAATTTTTATAGGTTAGGCACTATTGGTTTGTGCTCTAATGCTTGCTTTCGTCTTTTGAGTAGAAAATTTTACCTTTATAGTCGCAATTCTTGGCATGGTTTTTTATTGAATATAGTCCTCATTGTTTCATATCACAAAATGATGTGATGTTCTTTGAAAGGCCTGCAGTTGCTTTTCACCTTAAACAGCTACAATCAAGTCTAAAGCCTGCCCATGTTAGCAGACTTGCTAAATTTTTTTTATTTTGTCAATCATAATGCTATAATTTTAAAAATGATTTTGTGCCTTTTTTACTGCATTTTAATTTTTTAGTTGCAGCAGCATGATTGCTGACCAGCAAATTGCATGGGCTTGGTCCTCTTGCGAAGAGCATCATTCTGTAGAAAATAGCTGGGATTTTCCTGAAAATCCATACTTCTACCAACGCTCCTCTACTCCACTGTCCAGAGTTCTTCTTGCTCGTAGTCCTGAAGAATACAACTCCATGATGTGTTTTCCGTCCTCTGTTAGTGGTGTATGTGCTCCAATATTGGATCATACTGTAGTAGAGCAAAAGGACAAGTTTACGGTTCGTACAAGGATAGTTTATGTTGAGAGCTATGACTTGGAGTACTTCTACCGTGTTTGTGATTCTTCAAAAATATATTAATCTGTTATTTGTAGTCTTTGTAGTTGTATGATAATGTGTTTCATTGTGTATTATGCTGAGCTGTTAGTAAATAAAATTCATTGTTTGGAATTAATTGTAGGATGTGAAAACAATGTATAACATAAGATTAAATAGAAAACAATGCATAGCATAAGATTTATTTATTCCATGTGCGTATGCATTACAGAGACTCGCATAAACTTTTGATTAAGTCAATTACTAAAAAAAGGCGAAGAGAGGATAACATTTTAAAAAAATTTATGTGCGTTAACGCAACTTCGAAGTTTATTTTTCCTTATCCTTATCCTTATCCATTGGTGCTGCCTTGCAGAAACTCTGTACATTTTTTTTTTTTTTTTGCATATATTCATGCCTGTACATTTTGGTAGCCTTCTGTCAAAGCTCTGGCTAGGTTAGCAGGACTTGGCTTGCAGCCTCTGAAAAAACTTTGCTTTCATGGATTGAAGTATGTACAACTTAAATTCTTATAAATCTTGGATTTGATGTCCAGATGCTCTTTGATCTTCTAATGTACCTGCTATTTGCTGGTATGTTTCAGGTTTATAAAATCCAAGTCATTTCTCCTGTAAAAAGGTGGTTCATATTTAGACGTTACTCCGACTTTGTAAAGCTAGATTCTCAGGTAAGTTTTAGTTTTTATGTAAAAGTCTCAAAGATTTTGCATGTCTGCTTTAAGTGCAATTGCATTATGACATATCAGTGTTGAGTGCTGTTAAATCATTCAATTGACTCAATCCACTTTTTTTTTCATGCTATGTCATGTGCATATTGTTATTGGATGAGGCTTGTTAATATGATCATGAGATATATTTATTATTATTTTAGCTACGTAAAAAATATACAGACTTCTGTGTAAAGCTTCCTGGCAAGAAATTGCTCGGTGGAAACTTTCAGGAAGGCAAGTCAAAGGTTTTTTTAGTTGCCAGCATGTCTTTGTTGGCTTGCTTGCCCTTGAGCAATTGAGCATTCCTTTTCTTTCGTTATTTTCCGCCCTTGTTTTACTGTTTTTAAGAAGATAGTTTTTTTTTAGCGATGGTTATTGGGCGTTTTGTGTTGCTTAAATCCTTTAATATGCAACGTGGTCTGACAATTGCCGATCGGCATGATTGCATCTGCCTGCAGGTGTTGCTATCCTGATTTATACATGAATCGTTAATTTTTTACCTGATTGACTGTTGGTTTTGACCTGTGAAAAGAGTCAACCAACGGCTAATTCTTGCAGATCATCTTGCTTCTTCTGTAGAGTTTATAATGCAACGCAAAAGAGACTTGCAGGTGTATTTGAATAGCGTTCTGCAACATTCGCGCTTGGGTTCGAGGTAGGTGTTAGTTGATATGTGCAAACATACATACTTTGCATGCATACATACATACATACATACATAGATACATACATACATACATACATACATACATACATACATACATACATACATAC
>QQSS02204114.1:0-11906 GCA_003687565.2 Craspedacusta sowerbii
AGAATCCTTCCGCTTTTGATTGATGCACCTTGTCTTCGGTATCTTGCTCGTGAGTCATAAGCGCCGTGTTCCGAACAAATCGTATACTTTCCAAATGTCAATACTGCGGGCTTTTCGCCGCTTTAAAATCCACCAAACAGAACCAGATAGGCATTAAAGTACACTACAACTTAAGCCTCTTTCAGTTTTTTAAGCAATGTCTGTCTTAGGCATTGCCTTAAATTGAAAAGTTTTCCAGCGTCTCGATCAAACGCTTCTTAAAGGAGGTCACACAACATGGCCGGTCACTAATTTACTCCCTGGCTCCAATGCATTCACCCGCAGTCACATGCGCTTCCCGCTTTCCTATCCGAATCGGTATCTTCTGCTCCTCCTACATAATTGGTTCACAGCGATAACAGGAGATAATCTGTACTAATCGGTCGAACACGGATACCCGTAGATGAGCGATGGTCGAAAATTTTACAATAGAATTGCCAGCCGCAGACAACCACTGTTTGCAATACTAGCTGGGGTTTCGTTAAAGACGTTCTTATGATCTAATAACTGGGACGGACAGGTTTTGCTCCTCTTGCCTGTATTGATAATCGACTTGATACCATCCCAGGTAAGCTTAATATTATTCTCGTGTTTCTGAAAGTAACTATTAAAGAATAGCATTTTGCTTGACCTAATCATATAAACAACATAATTGCGGTACTTCTGATAGTTCAAGTAGTACTCACTTATCATTTTCTGATCAGATTTTTTCATTTACAGCTGTAGAAATCTCAAATTTTCATTGATTTAAGGATTTCAAATGTAATCCACGGCTTTTACTGCAATCTTACCTCTTTTCTGGTTACTTTTTTTATAAGGTACCATTACATTAATGTAATTTTAATAAAAATGTGTGTCAAGGTGTCAGGGTTTGTGTCGCCTTCAAACAGGAGCTCCCAGTCAATATTAGATAGTTCCTCAAGAAATTCGCCTTGATTGAAAGCCTAGTACGAACGTCCGTGAAAAATTTTGGTCTTTTATCTTTTCTGGACGTGCACTGTAATTTTTAAAGACATCAAACTGCGCAAAGTGCTCGGAATAAGCACAGGTAAGATTACCGTTTACGGAGTCATATTTTATGTTATTCGTAAATGTATTGTCAATCAATGTTTGTGAGCGAAGGGTAACTTGAGTAGGCTGTGATATTAAAGGCTGTAAGTTGTGACTGGTAACTATGTCATAAAAGTCAGAGATACCTATATCCGTATCATAATTTAGTAAGTTAAGGTTGAAATCACCCATTATTGCAACTAACTTGTCCCCTTTTGTGATTTTTTTCAAGAATTTTCAGTAGGGATTTGTCCAAAAACGTTGCGGGAGATGAGCTTGGGTGTTTGTAAAGGCAGCCACATAAAATGATATTTTTCTTCTTAGCTTGAAATATTTTGACGAAAGTTGAGTCATACCCGTTTTTACTCTGGAAACAAAGGTCTTGTCTGACTTTTGTTTCTTTTAGAATAGACTTGTGATCATACAGCCCAGTTCCGCCAGCATTACGCAGGGTCTTAGTGTAAAAAATTGATATTCATAAATATCGATACACATGGCTTCTCCCACAGTAGTTTTCAATCGTGTTTCCGATATTCCTATTACATTAAATTTGAACTTTATCATGTTAAGAAGGGTTCTCAGTTCTTTGCTATGTTTCGTCAGAGACGCAACATTTATATGGAGTACGCCTAGTGACGATCCTGAATCAAAATTTTGGTTTTAAAATTTGGTCAATATCGTAGTACTTCGAAGAGTTTTTATTAAAGTATACTTCCTCGAAAGTTGAAGAATGCTCGTGTATTGTATTTAGCAGCGAGCCTACACTAAAACTTGGCGTTCGTTTAATATTGATATTAATGGATTCATCTAGGGCACTGAGAGATTTTATGAGAGTTTTAATGCTTCGTCATTTTTAGAATTGAAAGCTCCTTTTGAAGGCAATGCTGACAATGCAAAACATTTCCACGATTGACTACGATTATAATTCTTCATCGTTAAGTTTGAGCGTTTTGAGTGAAGGTAAGAGTTGCAGGAAGAGCAGCAGATGGGACGCAGGTGGAAGGGCTCTATACCGCTTACATACTTTGCATTTGGTTTGTTACTCATGCCTGCTTTACTTAACCACGCAATAAAGACAGCACTGAAATAATATAAAATGCGTAACAACAACTATTGAAGTCAGAGCTCTCGTTTCTCTGATATCCGGTAAAATGAAAGCGAGTGTAATAACTTCGAAACAAGTCCTACGGCAAAATCGGAAACTCAAACAGCCTGAAGCTAACAAATAAGGCGAAACTGGAAGCGCTAAAGGTGTTCGATGGACTACGACAGGTTCATTATCATTGGGCATTATCATGTCGCTGTACGCCACTACGAAAGAAAAACTTTATAGTCAGAATTACATGCATATGTCAGGCCACGATTAAGAGCGGTTTTTTGTTTTGGGGGCGGGGTTAAATAAGAAGATGTTTAAGTTTGGGGTAATAGGAGGTAATTATTTACTCACCATCTATCCTTAGAGCAGATACATATCGCCCACGGAATGCTCATTACGGTGAAGGTCAATCAGCCTGCTGATCGGTATCTTCCACACCTAATCTCAAAAAATCATCGTACGAGCTGACATGATGGAATCCATTCTCCAACTTTACTTGTAGACGCCAATTAATGTCAGCGAAGGCGAACGTCCGCCTCAGTTTCGGTGCATTCGTTTTTGGGTAATTTAATTCCCTTAATTCGGTGGCACATCCTTCTCGAATATTGCTCGCTCTCATCAGCTTGGTGTAATAAGAACGAGACTTGCGATTCCAGCAACCTTACTTTTGCTTCGAGATTATCGATGAGTCCTTTTGATTTTGAATAATTTTCTTTAACGCGGTCACGTCTTTTTTTCGACGGAAGTTCGCTAAAGCGCTTCTCGAAATATTCAAAAGAAAGCGTCATTTCCTTCTCATCCTTGCAGTGTGTCGGTGATCGACCAGATACTTTCTTTGCAGACTTTGCCATATTTAAATCCCGAATATCAATACATACAAGTAATTTTATACTAAATCTTCTCGAAGTCGGCGCGCTGAACGCAAAAGTTTCGTAGGATCTCGTGTAGGCCTGTCGCAGTCCTTTCGAATTACGCTAGGCGCTCATTAAGCATGTCCTACCGGTACGGCTTCTAAGATTGACAGGTGGGTGCGTGGTCATACCAGGAGTATTTAGTTGTTGGGGCTAGGTTGCGTGGTCATACCAAGAATCTCTAGTTAATGTTGTAACTGTTGCACCGCATTATTGTTGTCTAGCTCCCATTCCGGGTGCATTGTCCTTGTAATTGGTACTCACTAGAGTCCTTTGTTGTTGCGGTAACTGACTGGCACAGTGTTGTAATTATGGCAGACCAATATAGGAAGTTGATTAAGAGACGAGCAGGTTACCGTGGCGACCTGACGTCATTACTTAGGGTAATATGCGAATGTTTAGGAAAGAGTCTTGACCCTTCGATGCAGTTAGACGAGAACCTGGTAGATTTTCGCGTGGTTCTCCAAGATAAATTTGAAAAATTAAAACTTAATGACGAAGGAATTTATGATGCAATGGTAAATGATGATAATTCCACGGAGAGCGACTTAGTTATGGAATGTAACGGTACAACCGAGGTAGCCAATCGAGTCCAGGCAAAAACTAGCGCGAAATGCGCAGTTTTAAGAAAAGCGAGCGCAGCATTTGTTGACAGTGAGGACGGGTCTGAAGTGCGGTCTAGAAGAAGTACGATTTCGAGCAATAGCAACAAGGATAAGCTACCAAAAATAGAATTGAAGCCTTTCTCTGGCGACCCACAGAAATGGTAAGAGTTTTGGGATTCCTTTGAATTACTTATTCATAAGAATGAGTAATTAAGCGACATTGATAAGTAGTTTTGGGTGAAGCAATGAGTGCAGTTGAGGAGTTTTCACCGACCAAAGAGAATTACAAGCATGTAATAGATCTGTTAATTGGTCGGTTTGGCAAGAAGAATCTATGGAATCTATTTTAAAGCTTCCAGAGTTGACTGGCTCCGACAGCATCAGGAAATAGCGTCACACCCATGATAAGCTTGGGAATCGATTCCAAACAATTTGGTCCTTTGTTGGTGGCCATTTTATTAGACCGGCTTCCCTCGGATCTTGCGCTCATAGTCAGAAAAATTGCCAAACAATGTAAATCCAATGAAAGCTGTGTGAAGTGTAATGGCAAACACAATACCTGAATTTGTCTGAAGCAAGCCAACCAAAACAAGCTGCTGAAGCCTGATGAACCAGCCATGGCGAGTAAGAAAGCCTATCAAACGGAGGCAGGGTCTCTATCAATGATGTGCAATGCAGCGACTTCAGTTCTAACGCAAACTGGGAGAGCTCGCGTGTGCATTGGCGCTGGTTACGAGTGCGAAAATGTAAGGATCGTTTTTTACTCAGGTAGCCAGCGCTCCTTAATTACCAGTTGAAATCGGCATTGGATTTGCAAAGTTTGGGTAAGATAGCCTGCGTATTAGCAGGTTTATGGACGATAAAAGGTCCCCTTCCCTGTTTTTCAGGATTGTGATTTGGTGCAGTTTTGTGTAACGGGGTTGGATGGCTCAGATATTTTTGTTTCAGCCTGTAGTGTGCCGCAGATTTGCCCACCCCTTAATTCCCAATTAGTAAGATTCTGTAAGGGGCAGTTCAGCCATCACATTGAGTTAGCAGACAAAATCATTGTGAAGGCTTTTCGTGGTGATTGCATCGTTGAGTTAGATTACTATTGGGTACTTATTCTTGGCTCCGTCAGAAGGGGTGAAAGTGGTCCAGTCGCGCTAGAAAGCCGAGTAGGTTGGATTCTTAGTAGTTCCATGGTTTCTTCCGAGATGGCAGATGAAGGTCATCCAAACTATGTTTATTGTTTATAGTGAGCAGGTTCCTAAGCTTGATGGTTTAGTCGACAAGTTTTGGTCCCTTGAGTCAGTTGGCATTGTAGATCCTGACGACAAAAGTGTAATGGAACGCTTTGCAGATACTTTTAAGCTTAATCAGACCACAGGTCGGCATCAACTTAGCTTGCCTTGGAGAGAAAACATGGGTATCTTAGCAGATAATTACACCCAATGTTATTGCCGTCTAGGTAACCAGTTGAGACGTTTTTGTCGTGACTCAAAGTTGTACGCAATGTATAGCGCTTTGATGAAGGATCACATTGATGCGGGAATTTTGGAGCCCGTTGACGTTGAATCACCGGCAATAGGTCAATCATATTATCTGCCACATCATGGTGTCCTGCGCGATGACCGTGAAACTACTAAATTAAGAGTAGTGTACGGCGGATCGTCGAGTGTAGTTGGTCCCTCTCTGAATCAAATGCTGTAAGAAGGGCCATGTTTGCTTTTGGAGCTGGTAAAACTCTTAATGAGGTTCAGATGTAGGAAGCATGCGTTGTTGCCAACGTGCAGCAAGCGTTTTTGCAGGTTGAAGTAGCTGAAGCTGATCGAGACTACCTTAGAACCCATTGGGTAAAGAATTTTGATCCAACACAATCGTATGACGTAAGCCCTTCCTTTGAACTGTATGACCGGCGTTTTACGCGTTGTGTTTTTGGCGTGACTTCGTCACCTTTCCACTCAATGGCCACATTTAGGCACCATTTATCGAAGTGCAGTGATGATTCGCTAGATCTTGTGCAAGAGATGTTGAAATCGATGTATGTTGATGTTATGGTTTCAGGTCCTGACACTGTGAAGGACGCTTGCCATTTGTATTTGGAGGCGATACGCACGTTAAGGAAAGGGGGTTCAACTTAAGAAAATTTGCAACAAATTCCAAGCAACTAAGCACTTTAGTCTCTACCAGTATCGGTGACAACGATTTAAGCGGAGACACTTCAACCACTATGAGTTATTCGGAAGTGACGCAACTTTCCATCGAAAGGCCTCAAGGCGGTCTTGAAAGCAAGGTGCTTGGTGTCTTGTAGAGTAGAGAGAAGGACAAGCTTGTTTTCAGATTTAATACCTTTCTTGCCATCGCAAAGACGATACCATTTACAAAGAGAGGGTTGCTGCAGTTGATTGTACGGCATTACGATCCTTTAGGGCTTCTTAGTCCAATCCTAGTGCCTCTTAAATGTGCTTTTCAAAAGGCGTGCAAGGAAAACATTGCTTGGGATGGTCAGCTGCCACAAGAAATTAGTGATGTCGTCAGGTTTTGGTTAAGGGACTTAAGTAGGGTATCCACGATAGAATTCCTAAGGTACTGCTTCTCTTTTGATAAGAACTCCTATAAATCTGACCACCTTATAGGTTTCTCGGACGCTAGCGAACCGGCGTTTGCAGGAGTATTTTATTTCCGAGTTGCATCAGATAGTGTATTAGGTGTCAACCTGTTTGCCTCCCGACCTAGAGTTGCCCCAATGAAACCTCAGTCGGTGCCACGCTTAGAGTTGCTAGGTTGCTTGGTGCTTGCCAACTTGTCCGAACACGTAAAGTCTTCCATTGTTTCAGTGACTACCCTGGGGCCACAAGGGCCAACACTTTAAGCAGTTTGTAGAAGAGCTGTCGAAAAAAATTCACGCTCTTACTGCAAATTAGCATTGGCACAACCTGCGGATTTGGCCACCCGAGGTCTGTTGCCTTCTGAACCTGCGGATTTGGCCACTCGAGGTCTGTTGCCTTCTGAACTGTTTTGGAATTCGGGTCCAGAGTGGCTTCGCTTACCCCCCGATCAGTGACAAGTTGGTTTGGAACCAGTGAAACAAACCGAAGAAAGTATCAAGGAAATTAGAAAGAAAGAGGTTAGGAGTGATGATATGACGCAATCACTTGGCGTCACTCCTGTCTTTGTTGATTTAACTTTTGAATGTTTTGGCAATTGATCAAAATTGAAACGTGTTGCGGCCTTCATGAAGCGATTCGTTTTTAATCTTCGTACCAAGCTGTTAAAAAGGATTGGGAAATCGACGGCTGAGGAATTAGCCGATGCCGAAAACTTGTTATTCATGGAAGCCCAGCTAGGTCTCACAGGTTCAATCAACTACCCATCGCTAAAGCGGCAACTAAGGATCCTACCAGATGAAAATAATATTCTAAGGTTTGAGGGACGTTTAAAGAATGCAGAGCTAGATTACAACAGCAAGTATCCGAATTTATTACCTGCAAGGCATCACATTAGTAGGCTCATGGTTTATGATGCCCATGAGCGTGTCCTAGACAGCGGCGTGAATGACACTATGAACTTTTCGAGAAGTAGGTTTTGGATCCCACAGCTTCGTAAACTGACTCGGCCGATAACCAACAAGTGTGTTACTTGTACGTGGGTTGACGGGAAGTCCCACTGTGCAAAACCAGTTTCCTCCTTGCCTAAATTTAGAGTGTCCCCTGGATCACCCTTTGAAATAACTAGCGTAGACTTCACAGGGCCGCTTTATATGAAGTTAACCGCTGCTGACAAGGAGACCATAAAGTCGTATGTCTTCTTGTCCACGTGCATGTGGAGTAGGGCAGTTCACTTAGAACTAGTGCCAGATATTGGCTCTTCGGCTTGTGTTTGAGCTTTGCGCAGGTTTTTTGCACGGCGAGGTGTGCCAAGTGTGATTTTTAGTGATAATGCCGAAGTATTCAAGAGCAAAGAAACTAGAGTCTTCCTGAATGATAGGGGAATTAAATGGCAATTCACTACGCCCAAGGCTCCCTGGACGGGTGGGGTATGGGATAGAATGGTGTTAATCGGCAAACGCAGCTTAACGAAGGTCTTACGTAACACGTCTCTCACTTATGAAGAATTAGAAGCTAGCAGAAGTGGAAGTGACTGTCAATAACAGGCCTTTAACCTATATCGATGTAGATTCATTTAGCGATGTCTTAACCCCTAGTCATCTCTTACATGGTAGGGTTCTTCCCGTTGTCTCGCCCAAGTACTGTCAACTCCGATGTGACTGCCAATGGTAATATGGTTCGGAGTCGGAGTTTGTATCGACACAAAATCTTGCGGGATGTGTGCTGTCGGTGGAAGTGAGAATACTTAAGTTCATTGCGGGAATCAAATAGGGGCCATAAAGGATCACCACGCATTTTTCAACCCACCATCGACAATGTTGTGTTAGTAGAGGATAGTGTACCGAGGTTGAGTTGGCAGTTAGGAAGATTAGAGACCCTCTTGTGCGGATGGTGTATGTCGATCGGCACTTGTTAGATTAGGACGCACTCGGAACCTTGTCAAGCGTGCTATAACTTGTCTCTACCCTCTCGAGGTGAGTGAGAGTGAGAGTGAGAGTTTGTCTAATGGGGCTTTTCGGGATGGTCCCGCGACGACCGGCCGCACGCTAAGGTTGTGCCAATAGATGCTCAGGAGCAGGTCTGCGATGCCAAAGACGACGCTGACGACCAGCTGAAGGTAGGCATGGAGCAGACCGGTGCGATGAAGTGCCGTCACGAAGAAGTCAAGCGATACCGTCCCGACCGAGTCAAGCAGCTGCCCGCGACAGTGACTTCAAGTGACGACACTTGAGGCACACGTAGGCGTTCGGCCACGATGCAATTTCTGCTTGGAAAAGACCGAACTGAAACTGTTGCAAACAGTCTGCAGCAAACAAGATTAGGTGGAGGCAGTGTAGGAAATCGCTGTCTCGTTATCGATTGTGGTGATTGCGTATACAGGGTAGTGAATGGACAAGGCCTTCTGTATATAGATATGAATAGAAAAGGCCTAGCTCAAACACCCAAAGATTCCGCAATTCATGTTGAAAAATAAACAATGTCCAAATTGCGTAAGACCCAATTAAATTGCGCGAACTGTGTTGTACAAATAATGGTGCAGTTGGGCCAAGACAAGTTCGTACTGTGTAATTGTGTAGTACCGAACAAAGGCTATTTTATTTGAGTTTGGCAAGTGGTTGCATGTTATCGTAAATTTGTATTAATGAAGGGCTTATTCATAAGTACGTATAAAAGCAACGAGTCCAGGAGCTTGAAACAAGACACTTGAAACAAGACACAACTGAACGCGAAAAAAGCGAAGACTGTTGCTGGTTTTGGAGACGAAGAAGAGGCGAAGAAGAACGAGTAAAGGATATTTAAAGGTCAGTTTAATTGGTTGAAACCGTTGTCTTCCCGTGTCGAGGTAATGCGCGCTACCCTCAGTGACGTTTTAAGTGAGTCCTAGCACTGCATGATCCTAGTTCTTGGACGCTTAGGTGCATCTAAGGTCGCGTGGTAAAGAAGTCTAGGTGACTATTTCCTATAATAGGCAGCGCAAGTCTGTGCGTGTGCGTGAAATAGAGAGGGTAGCATTGTCGTCAGATGCTACAGTCTTTATTAATTAAGTCGAGAAGATGCTTTGTTTGTTTAAGGCCGGGGCGCTAAATCGTGTAGGTCGCCTCCTTGCAAAAAATGTTTGTCCCGTCAAAACGCTGCTATATGCACTAAGTTTAAAAAGGATGGCGAGGCACTGAAAAATAAGGTTGGCTCAAAAGGCCAGCAAAGTGAAAATTTTGCTAAGGAAAAGACAGTAAACGCCAGTAATGCGTTATTTGTCGCTGAAGCGACGTCCTTTCTATTGCAAACTGCTATTGGTCTTGCCATTAGATGAGAAGTCGGTAAGGTTGATAATGGAACCAGGAAGTCAGTGCAGTTATGATAAGGCGGATCTATTCCATTGCTTGGAGCTTCCTTGCATCGGCAAGGAACGGTTGCTAATTAATACGTTCGGTGGGAAGTCGTCGGTCGTTGGGTCGTGTCCAATTAAGCAACTATGCGTGCGGGGCCATTTTGAGGGAAAGGAAATTTTCATAACAGCTTGTGTTGTCCCTAAAATTTGCAGGCTTTCTGGAAAACAACAAGTTTAATTTGCAAGGAAAAATTTCAAGCATCTGGCGGATCTTCAACTTGCTGACGACGTCTCGCTGTTGGAAGGGGTTGAAAGGGAAATCGACATACTTGTGGGTTCGGATTTTTATTGGCCCTTCGTTTAGGACGGGAAGGACGTGGTAAGTCCGGACCCGTAGCTATAAACACGATAATAAGGGTGGGTTTTTTCTGGACCTATTTATTCACAATCATTGACAATTGCCAGTCAAAATGAAAGAGAAACACGGGCCATGATTTGTTTTAACGAGTCCCAACAACGGAACGAACTTCACTCAGTTTTGCCCAAATTCCGGACTCTTGGGTCCTTAGGTATACACACCAATCAAGAGGATAAATCTTTGCAAAAACTCTCTGATAGCCTTAGGTGCGATGGGAAGAGATATGAGGTAGCACTTACGTTTCGCGAAAATCATGGTGCGTTGCCGACAAATACCAGCACAGTCACGATCGCTTGCAATCCCTTTTACAAAGCTTGAGACGCAATCGAGAGTTGGGTGATCAATGTGATGCGATCATGACGGAACAAT
Organism: Craspedacusta sowerbii; assembly: GCA_003687565.2. Lineage (NCBI taxonomy): Eukaryota > Metazoa > Cnidaria > Hydrozoa > Limnomedusae > Olindiidae > Craspedacusta > Craspedacusta sowerbii. Next base: position 10,408 of record QQSS02204114.1, read on the forward strand.
TAGAACGCGGTGTATTGGAAAGTGTAAGCGCAGATCCTCCGACTGTAGGCAAGGCTTACTACACTTATGCGTAGTAAGGAAGGACAAGGAAACAACAAAATTGCGGAAAGAGTATGACGCCCGCTCCAAAGTAGTTGGTCCTTCCTTAAACCAGTCTTTTTACGAAGGGCCGCCGCTACTCGCAGAAATTTTTAACACACTCCTTACCTTTCAGTTTTTCAGAATTGGAATAACCGCTGACATCGGAAAAGCATTTCTGCAAGTAAGTGTGCGGAAGGAGGACAGAGATCTTTTGCGTGTGTTATGTGTGGACAACATTAATGCTGAGGTTCCGAAGGAGGTGCTTCTGCGATTCACGCGGTGTGTCTTTGGTGTTGCCTCCTCCCCATTTCACTTGAATGCAACCTTTCTTTACCATATGAATGAATACGACCAAATAAATGCTAATACGGTAGATACGTTTGGAAGTCTCTCCTAACCTAGCGGATGAAATCCAAGCATATTCTAGTTTCTCAACACAGTTGTAAAACGTGACAAGAACAAGACGTTTTGGGTGTTATGTGGAGCCGGCAATCCGACATATTGAAATTTAGATTCCAGGGATTTTAAGAAGCTGCCAACAATACGAAGCTCACAAAGCGTAATGTTTTAAGCTTAATTGCTCGCAATTACGATCCATTAGGTCTTATTAGCCCCTTCTTCACACCTTTCAAAAAATTTGCATGCAGGGTAGCTCGTGGGATAACGATGTAGGGATAGAGGAGGCTGCACTTGTTAACGGATGGCTACTACAGGGTTTAAGAGGGGCTAGAAATCAGTGTACCTCGTTACTGTCTAACCTTTTCAAAAAGTCAAATTTCATCGTACCAATTAGTAGGCTTTTGCGATGCATCAATGTATGCTTCCCTCTATGTGCGGGCCGAGTCGTTAGGTGGTGTTAGCTCGCATCTCTTAGTCTCAAAAGCTAAGGTTGCACCACTAATAAGTTAAGCATTCCACGCCTAGAACTGCTATGCATGCTAGTTCTGGCAAGACTTTTGTCTTCGTGTTTGAAGGTGATACCAAGTGCGCTCTCGTATGATATTAAGTTGTTTTCGGACTCAGCTACTGCTCTTTAATGGGTGAAAAGTGAATGTAAAAGATAGAAGCAATGAGTGGGGAGGCGGGTTGATGCTATTAGAGGGCTTAACATGGTTGATCTTTTGGTCCACATTAAGGGGGAAGAAAACCCATAAGCTAAGTACAGAAAATATAACAATATCACGTTGAACAAAAATACTTGCTGTGGATCAAGCAGACGTTAGCTTTTCATTGTAAGTTATAGTTACTAGATACGTCTTATTTCACTAAAACGAAAGCACGCCTAGCTAATATGTAGCAATAAACAAGGCACGAAGTTGCCGTTTGAACTGTATCCTACTGACATTTAAGTTTATTTGTGCATCGATGCTTTGAGTAAGGATAGTTGGTCGCGAATCTCAATGATCGCTCACCGTATT
>QQSS02204125.1:0-11904 GCA_003687565.2 Craspedacusta sowerbii
TTGAAAAGGAATCTTGTAACTTTATGCCGTTCTTAGACGTAAACATTACGCGCCTAGATAAACGTTTTGCTACATCTTTTTTTCCGTAAATCAACTTTCAGTGGAGTCTACGCTAATTACAAAAGTTTTATCTCTGATACCTACAAGCACAATCTTGTGTTTACATAGCTTTATAGGTCTTACATGATATGCTCAAGCTGGAATGCATTCCAGCAAATAAAATCGTTTCTTAAGTGCAACTCATTTCCCACAACTCTTGTTGACTGCGCTGTTAAAAAGTTTTAAATGCCATCGACTATAGTAAACCCGTACTTAAAAAAACGGACCAAAACCAAAAACGAGTAGAAGTAATCTTGCCTTACTTAGGTTCTCTATCAGGTAGAGTTAAGCAACACCTTAACAAGATCCAGAAGCGACATTTGCCTGGTATAAACCTCGTGGTTATATTTAAATCTTCATGTACGTTGAGCTCCTTATTCTCTTATAATGATAAGTTGCCGTCGTACCTTAGTGCTGGCGTCATTTACAGATTTACTTGCTGCAGATGCAACTCTACATATACAGGAAAGACCAAACGCCATGTTCGCAAAAGGTTTTCGGAACACCTAGGTCGCTCGCCACTTACTGGCAGACTAGTCAAAAGGCAATACTCCACTACTGTTTGGGACCGTATGTTCTCATGTGACACAAACGTGTCCTTCTCTGATTTCACTATCATAGACAGAGACATTAGTAGTAAGGCATTAAAAATCTAAGAGAGCCTCTACATTAGACGTGTCTGCCCCACTTTAAACGTTCAGGTGCAATCCTTCCCTCTGAAATTGCTTAAATAGTTATATGTTCTTTTATGCTGTAACTGATGTGTTTTGATTTAGTTGCATTTATTACTGATCTTAACTATTTCCTGTTTGTATAAAGCCTGATTGTCGAAAGCTTGCTGAAAAACCTAGAATATCTTGTTGTCTCACATGATATATATATATATATATATATATATACATATATATACATATATATATGTATATATATATAATTGTATACATACATTAAACATGGTACTTAGACTTACGATCAGAATGATCACACATAGCACTTTTGTTTATATATATAAAAGAAGCTTTTCCGAGGAAACTGTGACTTGGCATTGCGCTAATTTGACCTTGACCAGTTCTAGTGAAGTGCTGTAGACGAAAGCAAGCAGTCTATCCGTGTATTTGCCTGAGTCACATTTGTTCTGTCCGTTTTTTTCCCTTCCTTATTTGTATTCTCCGGTTGCCGGCAACTCAAATAACAGGTTGAGCTGTTATCTTTGCACACTGGGCGTACGATAAAGTAAAACGATATATCGAATAATTTAACCTTCTTGCTTGCGTGTGTTGATAGCATACAATAATGCACATTTGATGGTGAAGGTGATAGTGCTGTAAGTGAGCAAGTATTAAATTGGTTAAAGAAAATTATTTATCATAAATGTTATTCAAACAACGTAGAGTATGGTAACAGTGCGACAATACAAGACGTTTGCAAATTTGCGTAGAGTTGGGAGAGCGATGTTCGCCCCGACACCGAGACATGAGAAATAAAATGTATCGATTGAAGACGATGTGTTTCACAAGTGGTCTTTTCAAAGCTGAGTCAACGATATCTCAAAATCGTGCGAGCGGGGAGCATGGAGTCATCGCAAGGTTTCAAAGTCAGGGTGAATTGTCACCACTTCTGGAAATAGCATGTAGGCATCCAACATGAACTACTTTCTGCGCGAAGAAATGTTCAGCGCAGTCCAATTAGGCCGATAAATCCCGCAGATACGATCATACCAATCTGAAACGTAGACCCCTCCAAGGTCAGCTACATTGAAAAAACCCGTTCTGTGATTACGAAGATTGTGTACGACAGTCAATTAAATAACAGGTGACGAACCCAATCTTGGTCGTGATTCACCCGGCCTTTGGTCGTGGTGGTGCCAAAGGTTAGTGCACGTTTTCGCACGATGAACAATTTCAAAGGTCAGAACGTGAGCGTAAATTTCCGCCACTTCTAGTAGGGTAAATTAACACAGTCTAAAACAGAAGTTACGTAGACGGAAGAAATTTTTTAGGTAAGGCATGAGGATGGTATTAAAAACTTCTCTGACCAAGAGCTTTGTGGGAAAAGGATGGTTTAAACGCAATGGACTCGCCAAGGTCAGATGAACCCCGTACTTGCGATCAGACGTATTTGAAACGTAACGTTGCCTACCCTTGCTATGTCAAGTATACAATCGTTGTGTGATTACACGGAGAGTGTAGGGGACGGTCACAGAAAAGGTGAAGAGCGCACTCTCCCTCCTTATTCACCCCACCTTTTGTCGTGGTGGTGCCAAATGTTGGTGTACGTGTTCATAAATTGGATAATTTTGTGTCAAGCGTTGAAAGTCGTATGTGAGTAGACCTCCTGCGGTGTGTGTGTGTGGCTGTCAACATGCAAGTTAGAGATGGTACTCTAGCGAATCTCCTTTTGCTACGCAAATTCCTGGAGAGAAAGCGAAATGCCTTCGGAGCCATGTCATTCTCATGGTTTTCTTTGCCCTTGGAAAGTTCTCGAACACTAGAGATCGGATATGCTGACAAAATTTTCGCCATAAGTCGTTCAGGTAGTCATGAAGGAATTCTGACTGCGGCATTGTGAAATCCACTAAAATACATGGGGTTGTGCAACTGGCGCGTTTATATCAAAAAGAGCTTTTAGCATGATGCAAATTCGAGACCACTCATAGATTGGGACATGGAATTGTAGAAAACCGTGCATGAACGTCTCGTCAGTTGGTTTTCATCATCTGAACGAGAAACGGGGCGTGTGTAGGTTTGACGCCTTCCTCCTCATAAGCTCACACCGTGGAATATCCGGTGACAAAGTTTCCACAACGCTTCTCGTTCCTTATCAGGAGAGTGGGATCTAAAAGACGATTTCCATATTTCCAGCATCACTAGTAAATATTGCGTCAAGCAATGCATATCCCTGTTACCCTCATCTCTGACAGTATCTCGAATTTAATGCAAGATGGTCTTACATCTTTCACTTATCATCATTTTACCCTACGAGACCTGCTGTGCACAGATAGTCAAAACACCGCATTCCATCCATAATGACTATCAGTGCACTTTTGTGCCTGACTGAGTATTCAAGGAAACTTTCTTGAACATCACGGACACAACTACCAGGAGCTGCAGAATATGAAAACCTGCGTTCAAATATTGAATAATACAACTCCATGTCCGAAATCCATGGGCAGGATTTGGCTCGAAAATGCTAAGGTCCCAGTCACGACACAATCTGAAAGCATGCTCGCAATGGAAATTCAAGCTTATAAAGAAAAAGCATAAGCATTCCGTAGCTGCAGCGTGGTAGACACAGCTCTGATGATGACAACCGATCATCACCATCCGGACTTGTGTATAAAGATGCGAAATTGCAGAGCAGCAAAAAGCATAGCAATGGAGCTAACGAAAGTCATCCAAACCTAAATAAGGCTGCCGTAATTAGCACACAGAATTAATTTTGTTGAATGTTGAATCATTCTGTTGTCAGTTGTTTCACCATAACCGAGGATGGTATTTTTGAAAAATGAGACCCATTGCTCTTTAATGCTGTTCCAGTTATTTATGTAGTAGCAAAAAAACTTGTGCAAGCTTTTTGTCCTGATTATGCTTCTGATGTTCCTTGTACTGGCCAAATGGCCTGGTGTTTACAAGATCGTGCATTTGGAAACAGCTGCCTCTCTATGGCCATTAATTACCAACTTTTCACAACTTCTTCCGCATCAGGAAAGTAATTGGAAAGGGATCCCTCTCTACAAAGTCCTTGTGAGACATTATCACCCGTGCTTGATCCTAAAACGATTGTGGTCTTGGCAAAGGCTGCCTCAAGAGCTGCTGCAGACTCATCTAACAATAAAATAATAGCATGAACCTCAGTCAATTCACCGACATCAATACCAGCAATCAAATTGTCTGGGAGCCACTGCCCAAGAGATTGCGGCATCTCAAATATGATCTTTGGATACGGATCATACATTATACACATGTACTCATCATGAAAAACTAGTTCTCTGAAATGCTTAGCTTCGAAAAGGTCCTTAGCTGACCTTAAAATTTTGCCTTCATAAAAAATTTGTTTGCAATGCACCTTACCTTGTTCTGCAGCAAACGAGCTAACCTTGTCGTCGAAATAGCGCTTTTAGAAAACATTAGAACATGCCTAGCATGACTGCCGGGGTGCCGGCCATTTAGACACTTCGTATAGCTTATTATGTGCATTCGCTCAACTGCTGCCCTGCGCTTGTTTGTGCATGCTTTAATTTCGGGCACTATTTCTCATGTGCATCTAGTGCATTATGTATTTACTTATACACATGCAGCTATGTCCTAACTTTCGGAAATTTCTGCCATTGCCGAAAAATATTGTGACCTCGTTAGAGTTTTTGTAGAGCATTTTTCACCCTGCTATAATTTTATTACTGGAATTGGATTTAATTCGATCGAGAATCAGGAATAGGTGCTTAAGTTGCCTATACATAGCAAGAAGTTGGTCAAGTTGAATAGCGTTTTCAATGACGTTCTCGCAAACATTGTCCTTGATCGAAACTCTAAAAATCTCAGCAATTGAATGTCTGAAAGAGTAATCCAAGAAGACTACTAACTTGGAAAGCTTGCTTTCTACCCATTCCATCGAGCTTCAGGAAATTGAGGTCTTTGATATTAAAGTAAATAAGCATGCAAAGCAATTTCATGTTGGTGAGACTAGACTGATGATAAGCCTTATCCTAAGCCCTTTCAGGTATCTTTGATTTCAGGTATCCGGTATCATGCGTCTTTGCATATCTAATTCATACCTTACTACCTTAAAGTATGATTGCGTAAGATATATCCCTTAGCATAAGCTAACAAGCATCACTGGATTGTTAACTCTGTGCAAATGATGGCATGTGGAAGTAATATTTAGAAAACTCATGTACCCCTAAAACCCATGATTTCTTAGAAAAAAACCTTCGTTGTTATTTTGAAGGCTTCCACACATTTCACTTAATATACCTAGCACATGTTTTCAATCTGAAAGTTTAACCAGTTGATTATAACTTTCTTGCAATGTATGGATAGCCTAATTTTGGTGTGCATGAAAAAAAAAACTATTTTGAAAGTGAGAAATCATTTGACATGCTCTTGCCCTGATAGCACCAGCCATTAAGGACTTGCCAGGCAATGGAGGGATGGAGCTGTAGGACGATTTCGAAAGGAGAAGTTGCATCTGCTTGCAGCATAAAGGTTATTGAAATATTTAGGTTTCCAGCACAAAAAATACCAAAAGAATAAGATGTTACTAAAAAGAAAGTTGGTGATAATCAAGTCCAATGCCTTGTGGCTTGGATTGTGTTTTTGTGGTTTCATGTTTCTTCCCAAGAAAATTTTATTAAGTAGTTACCGCTTGTCACATGCACTTCACAACAAAGATGCAAGAAGCCTCCACTTAAATATCGGGCTATCTGCTGCACATGAATTGCATTGCAAAAGATTTCCATGATGGCATGCTTAATTTGACCACTTTTAGACACAAAGCAGGATTCTACTAGCAGGCTTTTGACTTAATTAGATGGTGATGGCAGCCAAATTGCACATGTTTTTATTCGGATATAGGCTGGGAAATTTTAGGTTTCATATATTAGCTTGAATAAAGCCTTCTAGCTGGTCGGCACTCATCAAGAGTCAGAAAGCAAGTTGTTAGAAAGCCTTTATCGGTTGGTCATTATTTATCACACTGTTCTTTATTTGTCATGTTATCAGATGTTTAGAGAAAGATGGATATGGAGTCTACCTCATCAACCTGGATCGAAGGCATCAGCAATGACACTGTGACAGCATTTGTTTCTGTGGTCATTCTCTTCTTTCTTTGGTGGCAATACAGCTCTCAGTCTCGGAATACTGTGATCCATCCCTCTCAGCAGGATCAGGTTTCTGCTACTCGAAATATCCTACATCATGGAGAAAGTGATCATCCACGCAGGCGGCACCGTGATGGTGATAATCAGTGCCCAATTTGTCTGGATGAAACACGATTTGCCATAGAAACAAACTGTGGTCACTTATTTTGTAGTAAGTTCACTTCCCTTGTACTCAATTTTTTTTTAGTGTATGGTAAGAACTGACTTCGATTTTTTTCCAAATGGTTGAAGAAGTACAAATTTAGCAAGTAATTTCGTAACAAAAACTTTTTCCAATTTTGGTTTCATGTTTTGGTAATCTCTTCCTATTTTCGAAGATCATAGACTACATTACAGCAAACTATATATAAGAAGAAGCCATAGACAATAATTGTTCTACTATTGAAGGTTTTGGAGGAGTGCATAAAGCAGTCAGCTTGGCACCCATCAGAGAATAAAGCTAAACTGACTAGTAACAACTTAGATACTAAAAACTCTTAACTCTCGTATTATTGACAAAAAAGTATTGTATGTGGCAACATCGCTAAACAATAATCAGGTATGGGAGTTTGAATGGCATGTATGACACACATTCTTATCTTCAGGAAGTTAGTCTTGTGGATCCAGTTAGTGTGTAAATATGACCTGATACATCTACTTACAAGAAATTTCAGGCAACTAGTTCTTAATGAGAATATTTGTGACCTTTATTTTATACGTATGAAATCTGTGCCATGAGTTGTTTATTTTGAAAGCACAGTCAACTAGATTCTTGATTAATTCGATCTTGTAAGAGTAGGTACAATAACTATTAAAATTCAACAAAAGACCTGTAAACGTGTTCTTGCAGAAAATCGAAGTGAGAGAACCTTTGTCAGCAATGTGGTCAGCAAGTATACATAGAAATGGCTACTTGGCTTCGGTTTCATACTTAACAGTTAATAATATAATAGAAGCATATAATATTAGGGTGTCTAGACTTTAGACAAGTAAGGAAAGGTATCGCGTCATCATTTAGAGCTAAGGAGACGAAATATATCGTCTACATATCTACGGTAAAAGGTTCGTTTCGGGAGTTCATATTGATTAAGCTAATATCTGCATATGCAATATTTTTATTTCTGGAAGTCCGTTAATACCTCCGCAGTGTAGATTCTCGCTTTTGTGTTTGGTCTTTAGACAGTCGTTTGAATTTTGATTCTTCCTCAAGAAATTACTGAGAAGTGCAGTGAGTAACTGTCTGTGCCAGACTTGCGGCAGTTAGAAAGTTGTGTAACGATCGTTGTACAGCGGAGCTAAATGCCAAGTTTTTGAGGAGTTGCCTCGCGTTCAATGTTAATCCGAAGTTTTGGTCTTACATACTGCCGTATTGTAATACGAAGGACGAAAAGTTTATACGCTAGCGTCTCCTGCGTTCTGCACTTCATAAACGAACCGGCGAACTACGAAGAATCAACTGACAACTATTAGTGGTTGTCAAAGAGACCCGTAATATCTTATCTAGTATTGAATTATGTATGGTATGTTCTGTACCGCGACATACTTAAGAATTTGGTGGCCTTCGAAATGGAGTTTGGTAAAATTCATCTAACGAAACTCTCCAAGCTTACTGGAAAGTTGCCACTTACGTACGCTCCAAAATATGTTATAACTAATCTTTCTTTTACAAACTTATTAGTGACGAGTGTGAAGTTTTAAACGTACGGCTTTAACTATGCGCTTCCGCGTTCAAAGACTCACGAAACAGATGTCTTAGCAAGTTTTGAACTATTGAATCGCCACTTCACGAGGAACCTGAAAGACAGTTCAAGGATCGCTTAAGTCAAAAGGCCGCCTTGCTCACCTAGCGAATAACTGTGTAGCATCATATTGACCGTCTATATATACTTTTATATATATCTTGTATATATATTATATATACTTGTCTATATATTTACGAAGACTTAAAAATAAAAATGTAAATTTTATAGAATATGAAGTGTACAAGCGTATCTTTCCCGATGGCTCACTTGTATGGTTTGCCTACAACACGTAAGTCTTTCACTTCTATTCCTTCTTTCCGACCTATCATTTCATCTTGCTCTATTTTTAACTATCAGTTGGCTAAATTCTTATCTTCTCTCATCCCTCCGCACATTTCGGAAACCTACACTACAAGGATTCTTTCTCGTTTGTCTAAGAAATCGATCAAACATGTGCGACTGGTAAGCTCATGTTTTTTTTTTATGTTGGCAGCTTATTCACTATCGTGCCTTTGATGGACACTAGATCTTGCAGTAAGAACTATTTTAGATAACAGTTCGAAATTTCAACATCAGTAGAGCCCATCTAGAAAAGCTATTTATGTTTGCTACAGCTCAGACTCATTTTTCGTTTGATGTTTTTTATTCACGATCAAGTTGACGGAGTGGCTATGGGTTCTCATTTAAGTCCAGTTCTAGCTAATTTATTTATGAGTAATCATGACAATATTTGGCTTAGTATCTATGAGATCTCGAAGCCAACCTTTGCTGTAGATGTGTAGACGATATAATTTGTCTGTTTAACTCTATGGATGATGCGGTACCTTTCCTAACTTATCTAAACTCTTTAACTCTAAATTTACTTTACAATATGAAAAGGAAGGTAAATTGCCTTTTCTCGATATGCTTGTTGACCGCACTGCTGAGAAAAGTTTCTCACTTCGATTTTCCGCAATAACACGCTTACAGGTCTTTTGTTGAATTTTAATTGTTATTGTACCTACTCTTACTAGATCGGATTACTGAAGACTCTAGTTGACCGTCTTCTCAAAATTAAAAACTCATGACCTGGACTTTATGGGGATATAACGAGGGTTACTATTATTCTCATTAAGAACTAGTTTCATGAATTTCTTGTAAGTAGATGCATGAGTCATATTTTCATACTAAACTGAATCCACAAGGCCATCTTCCTCAAGTGAAGCACCTAACGTTATTTGTCTCTATTTAGACTCTCTATCTTTTGTTCTTTCTTTTCGCTCGCTTTCGTCCTATTCCTAAGCGTGATGTTGCCACGTACGGTATTTGTTTTGTCAATATTAAAAGTGTTAAGCGTTAAATGAATTGTTACGCGGAAGTTGTAAATTGCCAAATATCTTGTGGGAACCCCGTTTATCGTATAGTGTCTCCTCCAAAACGTTCAATAGTAGAACAATTGTTGTTTCTACGCCTCTTTATATATAGTTTGCGTAATATAGTCTACAATACTTGAAAATGGCAAGTGATTACCGAAGCATTTCCGTAAAATTGTAAAAAAAAGGAACGTTTTTGATCTTCTGAACATTCACGTACAGTCATAGTCTTGTGGCTGTTGGTGAAGTTGACATGGCACGTTGCCAAATGCGTCTGTTCATAATACCTTTGTTTTTTATGCCTATAATCTTAATTGTGTTTTGTTTGAAATGTTCATCTGTTTCAAATGTGCTCACATGGAGTTGAAGGAACTGCTTAGCCTGTAATATAATGTACCTGACTTCGATTGTCGGGGTCAATGTCTGCTGCTCCTGTCTAGGTTGTAGACCATGGGTCTCCAAACTACGGCCCGCGAGCCGGATCCGGGCCACCAAGGCCAATTAGTCCGGCCCGCGGGCCGTTGACCATTGATCAACGTAAAGAAAATTACAGAAAGTTATGATTCGTTGAATGTCGCGCTTTTGAGAGGTGAACCAATCTCAGACATGCTTTAGTTCCGTAAGCCCACATCAGATGCGCGTGGATCGAGTATGTGCAGATAAAAATAGCATCTCGTTTTGATTCTACTTTATTTGACCTTAACAGTATATCGATCCCCAGCCTGCAGTACATGCATTAATGCGGCCCTCAGATAGAAAAGTTTGGAGACGCCTGTTGCAAAGTAGCAATTTTTTGCTCATGACCAGTAAAACATTATTGTGTTCTTGCTACCCCTTCCGTTTTTGGCGAGGAGTGTTCTTGCTATTTGGAAGCTGAGGTTTTTCAGAAAAGTTTTTTTGTTGATAAGTATCTTCATAGTCTGTGGTAAGGGTCTAAATTTAAAGAAAAACTGTGGGGTCGCGTTTTCTTCTGGCTAAGAAATTCTTGGCCGTTTTGCATGCTTGTGCAGTATTGACTTTGACGACACATTTCATGTGTGTGTGTGTGTGTCTTTGTCTGGTAAGATTTTGCCTCTGAACATGCCCCTAAACGTGTTGAGATACATGGAAAGTAAAATTGCGTAAAAATAAAGCTCCTGTTCATGTTTGTTTTTGCCAAGGTCCTTGCTTGCTTGCACACTGGGAGCATGGTGCATGGATTGGTGCGATGAACTGTCCTATATGTAGGCAACAGGTTTGTATTAATGCCGGAGATTCGTTAGCTTGCTGGCTTGCTCAGGTTTAATTGCGTTGTTCCCTATGCAGATATTAGCGAACTTGGTGCTTGCAACATACATTTAATTGCAGAATAAAAAGTTCATCTCGCGCCTTGTTTGTTTTAAATATATTAGAAGTTTTTCACCTTAATTTTCCATGAGGTGTTTTTCTAGGTATCAGTTATGTTGGCGGACTTTTCTCATGAGGACATGGTTGCTGATGAGGCTACAAGGTATTTAGAGCAAATTCGGCTCTACAACAGAAGGTTCTCTGGTGAACCTAGACCAGTAAGTACTTACGTTGGGTTTGGATACGAAGGGTATTCATCACAGATTTGGTATGATTCTTTAAACAGTTTGTATGCATTCTTTGTTTTCTTTTTCTTCGTTTTCTCCTTCTGCATGTATTATATTAATCGAACTGTCATGCGTGAGTGTGTATATAGGATTATGATCTTACTTATGTGCTTGTATATTTTTTTCTGTCCGTCGGTCTGTCTGGTGTTTTCTGCTCTGGTATATTCTGGTTCTTTTCTTTTTTTAGTTAATGGAGTACATTACAGATTTTCCCGTCCTAGCTCGTCACATGCTTCGCCAGTTGTTTACTGTTAATGGTTTAGTTTGGATGCTGCGCGTTCGAGTGCTTATTTACTTTGTGCTGGTGCTCATCTACATTATTTCGCCGTTAGATATCATACCCGAGGCTGTTGCTGGTGTCTTTGGACTTTTGGATGACGTTGCCATTGCCCTGGCGTTATTCGTATATTTTACCATTTTGTACCGTCAAACTTTAGCAGGTGCCTAATGTCGGGAACAGACTTGCGATATATATGTTTCGCGTGAGCAGATGCTTGTTGTTGTTTTTGTTGTTGTTATTGTTGTTGTCGTCGGCGTTGGATCCATGTCTACGCCATGTTTTTTTTTCTATCATGCTTCGCAGTTTCTTTGCCGTTCGCCCTGAACCGTGTAGGATTCTTGGTTCTTCACTACTTGCAAAGCAGTTTATCTGTTGATCGCTTGTACGAGGCAGTGCTTGTAAGAACATAGATCGCTTCCTCTTTTAAGATAATGTTGTGGAAAACCCTTTCCTTGAGGATACCGTGTTTTTTCTTAGCTGGGGTGATTAATTTTTGTTTTTTTTTCTTATCTTTTGGCTTGTGTTGTTGTTTTTTTGTCTTTGTTTTATTGTTTCTGTCGATTGTTTAGTTTGGTTAAATTTTGTTTGTGTTTGCTAGATTTTGCTTGCTTTCTGTATGTAGATGTGAAAGTGCTTTCAGCGAATGTTTCTTCTTAGTCGTAACTATTAATTTGAATATAAGTAGCACGATGTCAAAGTAAGGAACGTATCTTTTTGGTTTGGCGTGTGATGGTATACCGTCGAGCGGTGAATAGTTGTAGATTTGTTTTCACGTACTCTCGATGCGACGTGTAGATTCGTCTTATATCCCTGTCATCATTTTTGTCATCATCGTCGTCCACACCACCACCACCACCATCATCATTATCATCATCATCATCATCATTATCATCACCACCACCATCATCATCATCATCATCATCATCATCATCATCATCATCATCATCATCATCATCATCATCAT
>QQSS02204136.1:0-11904 GCA_003687565.2 Craspedacusta sowerbii
CAAGGCATCCCTCCTCTTTGCATACACAGACAAATTTCCCAATTGTTCTGCGGCTCGTTTACTTCACAAACGGTGAAATCGATTTCGGTCAGAACTTTCCATGGTGTAATGGTTAGCACTCAAATCTCGGTGGAACCTCGATGTTGCTCCCTGAATAAATTACGCTCTTTTGTTTTGCTGGAATCGCTTGTTCTAATTGCAGACGTTTACCTGGAGAGTTCAAAGTCGCAGAACAGAGAATTCTACATTATTATATAGATGACTGTAATTCATCACATCAAAAGGAATATGGGACCATGAGGTGCCAATATGAATAACTGGCGATTACGCTACTTATATACTTACGCTTTTCTCATTTGCAGCAATGTCTTCAGTTTCATGTCAATATGATGAATCGTTTTACTTCAAGGCATCGAATGAAAAACCGTCGTCCACTGCTATGAATGATTGCTCCAACAGTGGGCAGTGCTCCAGAATTTTTTCAGGGAACACCTATTTGCAAATATGGTTAGAGCCTAAGCTCAGATCCCACAAACACGAGGCGCCAAAGTAGTAGCCGGACTACTCTCACTTGTAGGAACCATCTCTCTATCCTATCCATATGACACAGTGGAAGGTTTAATTGTCGTTGAAGCCGAGCTGTTTTCCCTAGTGAGTCTTTAACGCTTGCATTTTGAGGCCACTAAAGGCGTTTTCCATACAATATTCATTTCCTAAGAACACTGTTGTGCCATTATACAAGCATCTTCTCCAAACCGAAAACTTGTCAAACATTACCCCATAAAGCCAATTGTTAAGTACGTTGCAATGTATCATGCAAGGCGCCATGAGAGTTTCTGCTTTCTCAGTGATTCTAGAACCAATACTATAAGGCTATAATATCCCGATTCACACGTAAGGAAGCTTTCTGGCCACACGATCTTACTTACCGGCATTGATTTCACATGCGGCTATTGAAGAATTTTCAATTCGTCTCAATTTGATTTGGGTTCGTACATTGTCTATGTTCATACCGCTGTGGCACAATGGACTAGCACGCTGGACTTCTAATTCAAAGTTTGCGGGTTCGAGTATCATCAGCGGTGCTGATGGTTTGAGGGATAAATAATGACTTTCCGCAGATGAACATAAGTTATATGGTCAATGTGATATCAAGGCGCCAATGTTGTAGCCGGACTACTTTCACCTCCCGGAACCATCTATCAATATTTTCTATGTGACGCGGTAGAACATTTAATTGCTTTTGAAGCAGAACAGCTTACCCTAATGAATATTGAAGGTTTGCACTTTGATTCAATTGAAACCGTTTTGAATCGAGATTTCGTCCTAAGAACGCTGTTGTGCCATCTTTCTAGAATTTTCTTCCCCCCCCCCCCCCACAAACTTGTTTATTATTACCCTATAAAGACAGTTGTTAAGTACGCTGCCAGGTATCATGCAAGGCGCCATGAGGGTTCTCTGATTTCGCTGTGATTCTAGAACCAATACTATATACGGTAAGACTATACTATCCGTCATCCAACCTACCGAATTCTTCTTGCCAAACGATCTTACATACAGGCATGATTCATGAATTTTCAATTCATCTCAATTGCATTCGATTCAAGGTTTCCATGTTGTAATGGTTAGCACTCTGGACTGACATTTCCTGGAATCGTTTGCTTTAATTGCTTACATTGCACTGGAGTGTTTAAAATCGCAGAACAGCGAATTCTACATTGTATACATGAATTACCGACGATTATACTACACAGATTGCTACGGTTTTCCCATTTGCTTCCCATGTCTATAAGGTTATTTCAAGGACATATTTAATTTAACTTGAATATACAGAAGGTGAAACTTCATCCCCTGCTCTGCTTAATTTTTTCAAAAATGGGCTATTGGTTCGAAAGACTTTTCAGGGCAAATCTCTACGCAAACTTGCTTGGAGGACTAAGCTCTTGTTCCAGTAATACTTAGCGAAAACTGCCTCTGGGCTGCTCTCATTTACTCGGGCAATCTGTCTGCATTTAGATCATAGAAAAACTTCCTTCTAGGACTTGTGCTGTTCTTTCTCTTTACTTTCAATTCAACAATCCCAGTTCTAATCGCGGTATATCCTCGATGCTTCTGTAGATAGTTTAATGTATTCGGTTTTGCTGGAATTTCTCGCTTCATTTTGTGACGTTTCACTGGAATATGTGGACGTGGAGATCAGAAAAATTCTCATCAATTGATAGGTAATTTCAATTTTTATTCCAAACGCTACTCCTTCAAAAGTAGATATTATTTTCATGTGACTTTCTTATGTCACCTGATGATTATGATGGTATTCTCTTCGTAGTCAGCTAAGTTACTCGTGTTAGGTAGTCTGTCGTAGTCGAGCGAATTCGCTTTAAGCCTTTGCACCACTCCTCTCTGTCTGAGATCCGTTTACTTATACTCTTTCTTCACTCTCTAATTTCTTACAAGCAAGGTTGCATTTATATTTGTTGATTGTGTTTCGAATCTTTTATTGTGATGTTTAGGTTGGGATTTATGGAAATAACACTTGCTACTAACATAAATAACATAATCTGAAAAGATTTTAACCTCATTATTTGCGTCATATCTCGTGCTCTTCCTGCAACTGTTGTTTACATTCAAACTGCGCTTAAACGCTATTAAAACTAAGAGCTTTTATCATAATTGCCTGTGGAATTGTTAGCCTTGTTTTCAAAGGGAGCGAACATTCAATGGAGCCAACAATGAGACTCTAAGGGCATACTTGAGCTAGTAGGCAACACGAAAATACGGCCTGTAATAACGGAATACTTGATCTAGAAAAATACATAACAAAGTTTATTGAGCTCAGGCAGTATACTGTGACAGTGAACCATTTTTCTAGGGACCCTACGACTGTATGGACAAAATCTTTCGACAGAATGCAATGCGTAGAGCTGAATGATATAAAATCAGAAACCTTGCCAGTCATGTGTGTAGTCCCCACAGGTTCAGTTCTTGGGCCATTACTTTTCTTAATATATGTGAATGTGTGAGCTAATTCAGTGCCAGAACTAAATGTAATTATGGTTGCTGATGACACTATAATTTTTTTCTCACCTGAAACTATTGAGACCTTGTTTTTCATACGAATAGAGCAGCTCAAACTGATTAAAGACTATTTCAATATAAAGAGCCTGTCTTTAAATGTGAAAAACTCAAGGTACATGGTCTTTGGACAAGAGATATACACAGGCGTATTACCCCTGTCCTTGCCATGTCTGGAAAGTTATCTGTCGCGCCGTGACAATTATCTCATATGCTGATTAAACAGTGCATACCAGGCCCCTTATGGTCAAACACAGATTGTTTAATATTATGTAACTAAATATTCTTCAGAACGCTGCTTTACAGATATCAACACAATATGCTTCTCCGAGTTTTTGCTCAAATGTTCCAGCGTGTTGAACATCAGTATAGTAGTCGAGTAATTTCAAACACGAAATGAAAAGGTTTCTCTTCCAGCAATCAACAAATACTTAACAATGGTGGCAGGAGAAGTTTTTTAAAACTAAACTGCACGCCATTTCAAACTTGTAAACATCCAAGAGCAGCTGTAAGTTCCAGTATTTCTAAGCCACGCTTTACAACCGACCTTACCAATTCTCTATTTATCGTTTTCTCTGCCATATTTGCGCGACGCGCTTCAAGCATGTAGCGTCGTCTTGACACACTGAACCCCAATGGTTCTCCATGAAAAGGCCAAAGGCCTTCTCGAAGAACCATGTCGTTGATGTTTGGAAGATCTGAACTGTTTCAATGTTCTCGTATTTTTGTACGCATTTTTGACGCGTTGCTGTAAGTATATTTTTTGCTTATTATTATGAGGTGGCGAATGTACTAATAAATGAAAAATGAAATATAAGATCTCAGCGCGCAAGAGGAGCCACCAAAAAAAAAAATGTTTCACTTCTCCCCTGCTTCAGGTTGCCTTCACTAATTGATCAAATACCCGAACATGCTCTTGCATTTGACGAATTTTATTTTATAATTCTCTTCAAAGTACCAGGATATCTAAGAATTCTTGAGTGGAAAATTTTACTCAAGTTCGTCAATAAGCTTCTTCCAGATTGAATGTCCTCCATTATCAAACATCATGATAAATTAAACAGACTTCTAAATATAAAAAAACAATAATGTGAAAATTTATGCTAATAATAATTTCAGAAACTCTCCTAAGGACTACCTTCGACGGGAGCATGCGCATTGACTTCGAAGAATATCAATTTTGTTGACAAAAAAACACTCAGTAATGCCGCTGGAACGAGCTTACGTGTTCACACCTTAAAATAAAATTCAGGCTTGATCTGTGCCGCCAGAGTGAAAACGTCCATGAACAGCTTTCTTTGAAATATTTCAAACTTGGGAAAATAAGTTCTCAGAGGAGTGTTTACTGAAAACTCGTGATAAAGTTAACAAAGAAGACAAATCGGTGACTATAATGTGTGATTTTAACCTAAAACTGCTTAATAACTTTAGATCTAGTGGCTAATTCGACTTTGACAATATAGATACAAGTCATCATTTCCAGGCGCTTATTATGCAGTCAAGTGAAATAACGTTTCAAGCTAAAACACTGATAGGCAATGATGTTACTAACAACAAAAAGTACGATACAGTAAGTGGTTACCTAAATTGTTCTATTTCTGATCACCTCGCGCAGTTCGTTGTCCTTATTTAGCACAATTTAAAAGCTAAGAAGTGTATTAGGCATCATTGATTGAAATATGATGTCTTTCAATCCGACTGTTATGGCTTCAGGATGTGGAATAAACAGCTTATTATATACTCTTCTAATACTAATTATAATACGTAAATGTGGGTGGTGGGGGATGTTGTAACAAACACGTATTCTTCACACGTTTAAGTAATTCTTTATTTGAGCATCCTTCCAGTGCCGGGTACTCGTTAGTGCACTGATTTAATTTATTATCTTGTTTGTAGTGGTCTTGGTGAAGGTAGGTCTTGTATAAATGTCAGCGGTGTATGATCAAAATAAAAAGAGTTACACGAGATCACAATTTAAGGCAGTCTAATTCGCATACCTCTCTTTGCAACACAAGGAAGACAATTTAAATTCGATCGTGCAAAACGTTGAACCAAGACGAGTTAGTTGGAAAATAGTTAATATAGATTGGACGCTTCCGTTTGACGGCAAAGGAAACGTTGATATTTTAACGCATAACAACTACTGATATTCTGAACGCATTGGCACCTATTTAAGCAAATGTGGAACGGCATGAAATCACTAATCAATATGAACCAGAAGAATTAATTAGCCCCAACAAAGTCATTAGACCAGGACAAGCACTTGATAACGAATCCTCTCAAAATTCATTCAATAATAATTTTTTTGCTGTCTGGAAATCCCATGACCCTGAAATGCTGTACTCGTCAACAAGTTTTTTACTTATGTGCCGTCTCACGTTAATTTTAAATCATTTCTAAAACTAACCAACTCAATCGAGGCAACCGAAATCATAAACTAGGTGAACGCTTTTAGGGCATCCGAACCCAATAGCATTCATACAAATATTCCAAAAAACGGTCGTATTCACTTGCCGCACAGATCTCAATTATTATTAATCAGTCTTTCAAAGAAGTTACTTTTCTGAAATTATTATAACCTGCACAGTTCGTACGCCTTCACCAATCTGATCCGTCAGAAAAATGCGTTAATTATTGGCCTATTGGCTAATTATCTCGTTGCTCTTCAATTTAAGAAAGTAATCAAGAAGGCAATGCACAAGCGTGTTTAAGAGTTTCTAAAATCTTCTAACATTATATATGACCAAAAATTCGGCTTCCATAAACAACATTCGCCGCATTACGCCTTATTTATTCTTGTTTGTAAAAATGCTCGTGAAGCTTGTTTTTGGATTTGCAAAAAGCTTTTGATACCTTGAATCTCAAATTTCTTGCAAAGGCTGGAATTATACGGTATTCGTGGAGTTGGCCTTTCGTGTTTTTCTTTGTACATTATAATGCGAAAACAATTCCTTCCTATTGAAGAAGACTCATCCACGATTGGCTCTACATATTTTGTTGTGTTCAAGGGGGTTCGTGTTAGGCCCCCTGCCATTTCTTGTTTACATGAACAACTTTCAAAAGGGATTGTCTCCTAATTATTCAAGGAATAAGAAGATTCTGTTATATCATTTAGATATTTATCTCCTAAGCGCTTGAACTTACTAATGACGCATGAAATCAAACCTTTTGTGGGCGCTTTGCATGGCTTGCTACGTAGTATAGAAGGCTTTGCCTCTGCGCCATCAGATTGTCTCTAAACGCTGCCAAAACCGATATTATTTTATATCATCCTTGTTGGAAGGTGTCTTGCTTGCAGATTACTTCAAAGGTCAAAAACAAGAAAACATATTAATATTCCAAAGTCTTGATTGAAGACTCTCGCGGAGAATTTGTCTCCGAACTCTCTCAAAAACAACAACAACAACAACAACAAAAAATAATAATGATAATAAAATAAACAAGGAGGGCATTTCGACAAATTTCTTAAGTTTTTTACTATGTTGATGCGATATCAGTCAAATCATTACACTAGAGCTTGTCTCGCACCCACCTTACATACGGTTGTCTTTCTGGGGGCCTGTGCAGCAAACAAGTACGATTTCCATGCTGCAAGAGCAAACTATAAGTGTAATGATCGTTGCCTAATATAGTGCTGCTAGTATGCAACTAGAAGATGCGATTACATTAAATTTGTCTTTTTCTATGCATGACTGGTATTGGAGGAGGCTTCCAAGGTACGTAGACAATTTTTTCAATTTTTACTCTTCTAATGTAAGGACGAGAGGAAGTGAGTTGGTAAAACTCTCAATACCCGTAAAAAGGACTGATGTTTATGACTGTAGTTCACTGTCGGACCATTTACGTGCCATCAACTAAAACACCCTAATTCAGAAAGAACGTTAGAAGGAAATTAAGGCGTTATTGGCAGCTTTGTATAGTAACTTCAGATAAATGTACTTATTTCATAACTTTTGGTACCTATACTGGATCCTGCACTTTTATTGAGTGCAAAAGGTATTAAATTTAATGATTAATTTGCTGATCGAATGCTTTGTGCAATTATTTTAGATGTGACTTATATTTCAATGGAAGTATCGTAATTCTGTTTGAATTTGCAGTCTTTGTTTGCAGATGCTTTTCAATGTTATGCACGACAGTTTCGTTCATATTCGCTCCAGACTGAGGTGAAGTAATTTTTTGAGTTGGCCGTGCTAATGTATCGAGACAACTGCCCAGTCTAACGTTTTGTGGCCGGGTTAACATAAAAGTCATGAGCTTATGATGTCATGAAATACCGTTTACTTTAAGCAGTTCACGTCCTTCGCGAGATATCAAATCGACGTAAGGCTTGTGAAAAAGTTCAAAAGCAATACTTGTATAATCAAGACTCGGCGATATTTACGTACGTTGCGATTCTGTGCACCTAACACTCGCAAAAAAACGTATGTGCACAAAAGTGTTTTCTTCAAAAAAGTCAAGAAGAGAGACATGTACTGATAAAATCTTGGTGGAACAGTGATGCTTTTTTTAAAAAAAATTAAAACTGCGTAAGTCTAGTTGGGTAATGATGGGGGGGGGGGTTGCACCAGAAGGTGCAGGTGGCACTTTAGAAACATAAGTGTTACAAATGTGGTATCGGATAGCTAACATGTCCTGGCCCTTAGGATCTCTTTACCTGTGGAAAATAATCTTTCCACCACTGCACTGGAAGGCGTTGCTGTGTTGAACGTGATGCGTAGGTTCATCAGGGCTGGCTCACCCGAAGGTGGTAGCATTTTTAAGTCCCATTTCGGAGACCCCCATCTAACCATGTCACGAACCCGCTCTGCGGCTAGGCTTTCAGGGTCTTGGCAGTCATTACTCACTTCAATGTTTAATCAGGTAATGACAATACCATAGAAATCTCGAATATGAATTAAAGCAACCTTCTACAGCAAGAGAGGTCTTTCATTCCAAATTGGAGTGAACACTAGTTGGTAGCACACAAATAGGACTAAGAGCAGCGCCATTATAGTTGAGTTTGCACACTGAAACACGACTGACCGGCTGGGTAGTGGGGTTGCACTGAGAGAATGGTTGCTAGATATTGGAAACCACTACCAGTAATACTCGCGAATTCAATAGAAAATTTCATGCAAAAAATCTGGGAACGAATAAAAAACTTTTCCTTACAACACTTCCCATTCGATTTTTTTTTTTGCAAAGTAATGTTTTCCTAAGTGTGTATAAAGGGTTTCATGGAATTTTTAATTTGAATTTCAAGAAGAGACATTGTCTCATCTGGAAACCGCAGAGCGTAGATGGCCAGAAATCCATCAGAGATCAAATCCTAGTCCACACTTTTCCGTTCTGGGGAGGGGTCCATACAACTGACAAGGACGAGAGGGGGCAAGGGGCAAAACGTAACGGACTAGGTACCAAATTTTTTAAAAGCGATAAACAATTAATCGTTTAATCCTCACAAGCTAAATCCTTTAATATTTAATTCGGTTAAGTCTGAAGAAAACCAACGGACCGTTATTCGTTAAAAAAAATGTAACAGATTAAACGGACTTTATAACGAACTGGGTGCCCATACTTTGCCTGCCATGCCAAAGATGGAAGGGCGAGCTTTATTTTATTTGTTACTTCTGGTCTTGCTACGTTTTCTGACAAGGCAATTGTTAACATGCATTGAGTTACGTGATGAGCACCGGGAGATAGTTGGAATTTAGAGATCATAGTAAGTTAAAATCGTTTGGCTGAACGTTTGTGACTCCTTGTATATCTGAATATCCTTCTGCTCATGCGCCTTTTCGTAAAAAATATGGAAGGAGTCAAAATGGCTGCCGTGTAGAGCTTCAAACGCACAGGATGCGAAAGGTTAGCCATAGTTCGAGTAATCCTTGTGCGCGATGCTGTCTGCTTGTCGTCTGCGTTGATTGAGCAGGCATGTCACCTTGAATACACTTCATAATTTCACAGTCAGAAGTTATTTTATCCTCCTTAGTCGGCGTCAAGGGATAAGGTACATATGCATGTATATATATAAATATATATATCTATATATGTGTTAAAGATTCATGTATGCGTCAGTTTTTGCCAACAATGAAGTACTTAACTTAAAGGTGTGAAAGGTGTGCAACTTTATACATGCAATTCGTATTTCCATTTTCGTCGTACATTATGCAGCTCGTAGCTTATGATACTTTGGATGCAAGGCTTTCTCCATTAGCTATACAACTAGATAGGTATTACAGCCATGCTGAAGATATTGCTACCATTAAGGGATTTTCAGTGAAGGCTTGCAAATTCTTTGTTTGCCTGCCTTTTATTCAGTTTGTAGATAAGTGACTAGTGATCAGTCTGTGGGGCTAGTGCAAATATTGCTACTGAGTAGTCACTCGATAAAGGCAAACTGCTTTTGGGACAAACAATTGATCAATAACCATGTGTGTACCTGTGACTCTATTGCAGCACAAATGTTAACAGCCTTATGACTCAGCTTAGTGGTGGTGGTAAAGACGATAGATTGTGGCACTTTCCTTTTGTCTTTTCGGAAGCCAATCCTATGCTTGTGCCATTACGTAGTTGTATAATTGTAGAAGAATTTGACAACTCACTGCAAATGCATGTCTGAGACAAGGTAACTAGATTTATTCATGATTTAAAATTAGCCAAACCTTTTTTTAAAGGTAGGATACTTTTTGGTTGACTTTATAAGTGTTGAGAAGCACTTAAAGCTTGCAGTATCATGGATGCCATCTGATATTGTCTAGCGTCTCATCTTATTGCCTGATGGCATTAACAAACCAACTGAAAAGCAAGACAAATGCTGCCTTCAATAGGATTCCCTTTCGTAGAAATCACTCATATTGATTGCAGCCATGGACTCACTAAGTTAAGGCGCCAGTACTTTACCAGCTGATGTATGCTGCTTGCCTTGTTTGATGAAACTGAAGATACACATAAGTTAACGTCAAGCGTGGAGATCCTCATTGCCTTACTTATAAGAAATCTGTATGTTTCGGGTACATAATTAATGGCGACGATAATTAAGTGGCTCCATGTTCAATACTAAATGGGTGGCTAAGAAATTCACATTTGATGATAAATGAATATGCGCAATAAAATTATAATATCATATTGTTTATTTCAGAAGCCTTGCCAAAAAGTGGTTGCAGAAAAGCACGCGAATTGAGTATCAAGACATATTGTCATTTTCTTGTTTAGTCTTATTAATGATGTACCAAATATCTATATAACATTGTTTTTCTCTTGCTTTCAGCTTTTCGATGCTCTAAACGTGTTAGAGATTTATGGTCGTTCTTTTATAAACCATCCCTAAAAATTGAAACCCAGAAAGAAGACTGCATGTCACATACTGGAGTCCACCCAAGAGATTCCTTCTAAATTTATGAATAGATGTAGTTGCATAGCTTTCCTGTCTATGTGCGCAGTTATTGACTTAATAGGTTGATATCAGCTTCCATTTCTGGAAGTATTTGCAGAAGATTTAGTGATAATCCTAATGCTAAGGTTCTCCTGTTTTAATTAGGAATGACTGGTTAAGTTAGATCAAGCAAAATGCTACCATTACTTACTAGATCTGTAGTATCCTCAATAATTATAATAATAATAATAATTATAATAATAATTAATTCGTGTAATCTATGTTTGCCAGTGCGGATTGTGGTGTGAATTCTTATTATGTGTGGAAAGGAGTTCAAGTGCTGGTTAATACTCACCAAAAAGAAGCATTTTTTCTGAGCTGTCACGCATGGATCTGATTGTCATATTTTTTTTGCTGGGCAGTTTGTTTATAATTTTTACATGTTAAGCAATAGTATGATCTCTATTTTATTTGTCACATTGTGCCCTGTTTTGCTGGTGCATGGCCTTTGTCTTTCCCAAGCTTGAAAGCAGTAGTTTGACGCACAATGTAGTTAGGTGTTGAAGATTTTCTTATATCTTTACATAAGCACCTTGTACTTTTTCATGTATTGCTATTTATTTGTTATGTTTAGTGTCATGGCAAGTGGAAGCAATGGTGGCTCTTCAACTCGTGGTACCAAGGCAAAGCTCACTGTTGCATCTCTGCTACACGCCAATGCAAAGGCTTTAAATGATATTGCAGTTCGTGTGGGTTCTGATGAGGGGCAGTTGATTTCATGTCCTTTAGACGGTACTACTACATCAGCCACCCAGCATTACCTGCCTACTGTAGCAAATTCGAGATTGTTATACAAATCTGTAAGTCCGCCCATGGAAGCAACGCCCATAACTAATGTTCAAAGCCTTGCCAACTCGGTATCACTCAGAGATGCGCCCTTGCACCCTCACGAATTTGGTGGAAAGTTTATGAATGTTTCACCAGGTTTTGGAGTAAAAAGCGCCAATAAAATTTCAGATATGGTGACTTCTGTGAAGTACTTTGACGATGGCCCATCACTATTTTCACAGGCCTGTATCGGGGTTAGTAAGAAAGCTCATAGTCAATCAACATTGACATCTAGCAATCCGTCTGTTATTGTTACTGAGAGCATTCCTCCTTCTCTTCCTTTGTATATGCAACCTAACGGCAGCGCTTTGATTACCTGTGGCTGCGTTCTGCAGGAGACCTTGACTCTAACCAATGCGTCAAGCACATTAAAGATCGACTCTAGCAGGAATTGCGCCGCTGGACCTTGTGGTAGAGGAAGAAGAGCTGCTTCTGTTGTTCGAGATTGTGGAGGACTAAACTTAACCTTGCCCCCGGTTTTGGTTCCCAGAGGCTGGAACAGGATTCTTGAAAAGGGACAAATTACATACATTAGGTACGTTGAAGGTGTATATGCACGTACAGTATATATGCATATGTCTTTATATATA
>QQSS02204147.1:0-11903 GCA_003687565.2 Craspedacusta sowerbii
ATGTATGTATGTATGTATGTATGTATGTATGTATGTATGTATGTATGTATGTATGTATGTGTGTGTATGTATGTATGCATGTATGCATGCACGTATGAACGCACGCAAGACGTTTTGAATAAAAGCCCAACAAAAATAAAGAATAACAGGCTACCTTTGATAGCCTCCTTTTTCTGAGGGCCGGACCAACCAAACTTCTTGTGAGCATCCTCCTCTATTTCCATGGTCACATCATAGTCGGAAATCTTGTCAGCCATATAAACATCCTCGTCTTCGTCTTCTAGCGCCCCAACGCCGAAAGCCTGATCGATGAAAAGGAAATTTTATTCGAATAAAATATTAGCAAATGCGTTGCCTTCTTTTTCACATTTAGACGTAAAAAGGCACGAAACGACAACATGCCCCAATTGTCGCGAAGTAATGTAGCGAAACAGCGAAACGACTCAACGGATGTCTCACGATACGCGGGCCGAAACGGCATTTCTTTGAGGTCCATCAAGCAACCCTCACCTACAAATGTACATGCAAACTTTACGTACATGAACATACATAAACATAGCAAGAGCAAAGAAAGTGAGAGAGGCATAAAAGACAAATACAAATTTATTTTTTAAACAATTACCACCTTAGACGATGTCGCACTGACCGAAAAATTCCCACTGACCTGGCCACGAATGCCTCTCCGTTCTTTCCCAGTGGGACGGAATGACACAGAATCCTTTTGAGAACCTGCGAACATGGCGCTGACAGGATCCAATCCTGAATAACCCAACCCATGGGTGTTGTCCTTCTTTGTGAACACCATAGGCTGGAGGTCCTTAGGGGCGAGGCAATACTTGAAAGTAGCCAGGTCCATCTGATCTTCACTTCTGGACGGCAACGAGCAGCCGTACGTCTAAAGCATAAGTCCAACTGCCAATGAAACACACCATTTTAAATGTGAGCACCATGCATAAGCCTTTGCGTGGGCAAAGAGAATTGCAAAGCAGATTATCGATTCCTCCATACAACATCGCAGACAACGCCATGCTAATATAAAATAATATATGAAAGTAAAAGTTGTACTATTAATCTGAAAGTAAAGTTGAACTATTTCAGGCAGGCTGGATCTCGCTTAGAGAAAGTTCCCTCGGAAGGAGAAGTTTGTTAGTCCACTTAAAGATCGGAAACCACTCCGAAAAGAAAGCCCAAAGAAGTCCACCAACCGCAGAGAAATTCAAAGCGACCTCCCAGAAAAAAGAGATCATGAAACAAACCTATTTCAACCACCGAAAAACATACGCAAAGTGCGGCTCAAGAATTAGTAGCTATGACAGGAATGATGACAAAAAGAAGGCAACAGGTAAGGTAAAGGCAAAAGAAAAAATGACATATAAATACGTGGCTATGACAAAGGCTTTCCCTAGCGGTTATTGAATCTTTTACTTATCTAAGAAGATATTACAAGGCAGCGCAAAGTAAGTGAAGCATAACATACCAGTAGCAACTGTCAAGATCTGGACCACAAGGATCAGGCAAAACAACAATGCCACATCAAGAAGAGTATGTACCTTACTTTCAAGCACACAAAACACAGCTTGCGTTGGATACCTTTCGTGGGCCATCCTTGCTTGAGTCAACAGTAATTGAGTACTCCAGTTTGTCCCCAATGCCTTGTCCAGGCTTCCAACCCATCTTCTTCAATAGCCTGACACCAACGGAAAGTTTGGATGGTATAATCAAATCCTCAAGAGGTAATCCACCAGGAACAGCAGAAGTAACATCCTTGTCTTTCAAGGCCTGGTGAATCTGTCTTTTCCTATTGGCGACTTCCTTTTCTGGGATAAATAAAATTCCATGTATCAAGAAGTGATCATCAAATCATCTACAATACTGGAAAGATGCCAGATGGATATATATAGTCACTAAGATAGTCACATGACCAAGCAAATAACAACCATGTGAGTTGAGATCGGTAAGTTTATTGCTTGAAAAGCCCAGGAGCACGGCCTACTGACGAGGATACAAGCGTGTCAAAGAAACCATAAAGAATTAGATGAGCGATAGCAGGAGCAACAACGAATGCGATGGTGGACTGCATATGCAGAGGGTGTATAGAAATATAAGCGATGGAAGAGTATTGAGTCGCCAGCACATGAAACAATCACGAAGCATGTAGAGGATCATACAAAAGCTCTCTTCCCATCCTAAACAACACAATCACAATCAAGCAAAACACACGAAACTGGGACGGAGTGAGAAACGCGATAAAAAAACACCTTTAGGCGAGCAGGCAAACAAGCATATAAAAAGTAACACCGGACTGCCTTTTAAAAGGAGCACTTTTACTTGCGATTAAATTGCAATTATATTCACCTATAACCATTACATTGACCTGCATTTACTTAATAATTTAAACCAGACTTCGTGCTACGGCTAGGGCGGTTTCCTGCGTATAGAATGGTTCATATTGGAAACCGCCTTTCAGTATAGAAGTTTCAACTCCTCACAAAATCAAGAAGAGAAGTCCAAAACTAACCATCACTTTCGAAGTTCTCCGCAAGAGCAAACTTTCTTGGAGCAATGCCATGCTCACTGAAATCTTCCTCATCCATAAAATCCTCTGGCTTGAATTCCCGTTGTTCACCAGACCGCTTGGCTCTAGTGGATCTGAATGAAGCTGGTGCCCATCCTTCCTTGGATCCAACAGTATTGAAGTACCCCGCTGAAAAGCCCCCAGTAAATGCTCCATGAAACCGCCTTCTGCCCTGGCTATCAGTAACAACTTGATCTTCTACTTTGTGAAGCTTCTTACGGGGTTCAGTCTCTTCCGCTACCTCAAAGGCAGTTCCGATGGTTACAAATGTCTCTTCGTCATCATCACTGCTAGCAGCCACATCCATTCGTGAACAAAACACCAAAGAAACCTGCTTTAGCTACCACATGATATAGAAAGCAACACACAATAAGAACATTCTCTAAAATAAATAACAAACCACAGCATAGAAAGAATTGCATTGAAGGCATAATTTCCAATACTAAGGCACTAAAAACAACATAAACATTTTTGCTGACAAAATAAGGATGTCTGACATCAAAGCTAGCAACACAGAAACTATGTTTCATACGTCCACTGCAAAGGAGCCATCAAACCAAGCAAGAACTAGGTCAAGGGTTAAAGAGAGCTCAAAGGCCTGGGAGAATCAATGGTGCCACAAAGTTTTCAGATGAGTTATTAAGTAATCTGCTACAGGAAAGTTACGCTCATACAAATAACATAAAGCGACATCATAGTATATATTCCTGAAAACAAACATATCCTGTAGTATATACTTAACATAAAAGAACAATTTTACCATGCTATATCCTAGCACAGCAGTTGATTCGCCAAATCAAATCAAATCAACCAGGCTTAAACCAATAAAAACCCAGAAGCTTCTGAGAAAAACTCAAATATTTACTTATACAACACTCTGCTAGATCAGTGGCAAGCTCATAGTATATGAATTATTCCGGTATTCCAAGTCAAAAAGAACACATTCAAAAGGGTCATATCCATCTAGAGAAGGACATATGAACCTTTGTTAAAAATTAGAGAGAAGATATAGAAAAACATCAAAGCAAGCAGAAAATTCCAGATTATGAACTTAAATACTGGATTCATACTGAACAATATTCGTATCTCTGTTATTGATGGTGTCTGGATCTATGTCAGCTTGTGCAGTACTATTCAGAACATCAATATCCTTGCCAGCTTCTTTATTAAAAACTGGTACCAAGGAGGCTCTTGTCAGACCCCAAAATACATTCGGCTTTAGCTCTTTTCTGACAGCAGTATATCTCCAACCTATATGTTCACCACAATTTTCGCAACAGGCTATTGTCCAAGCATAGCCAGGAAACCAACTGTATTCTGTAGAAGATCTACCCTGCAAGTGCAGTCCATCAGCCTTCAGAAAAGTTAGGGTTTCATGCACAACTCCTCCGGGGTTAACATAAGCAGCCTGAAGGCCAGTTGAAGACATACTGAACAGGTCATTTTTACTGGCAATGATCGCATCACATGATTTGCAAGCCAATGATGAAGAGCATGACTTCATTATTTCCAGCAATTTTTGCAATCTTACAACAGCTGTATCAACCTGCAGGAGATGGACCTTCATCTCATTTGTAAGAGGCAGATTGGCTGTAACCCAATGAGAAAACTCTGCTGGCTCACTTGGTACAGTAGAAAAGTCTAGATTTTCATTCCAACTTTTTATGTCATCTATTAAACGATCCATCAGTAAATGTGGGTTATACAGCTTATAAACCCACCATGGGAAAGCAGAAAGGTTCTGGCTAAACGCTTTGCTGGTACTGCATGTTTTTAAATCAAGTTTCATAACCCTGGAGTTATTAACTTTCAGAAGCTCACTGGTAAGAAAGTTTGCATGATTCTGAGAAGAGCAAAGAAGAACACCTTTTGGAATACCATCGATAACCAACTCAGGAAGTATTCTTATTTTGCCCATAATGACACCATCAATTTGGACATTCTTACTTATGATTTGAAATCTCTGCCGACCTGCTGCTATGAGGCTCATTGTAGTCACACCATATTCCTCAACTTCTCGAACAGAAAATATTTCACATGTTATTCCAATTTCAGCCAGTTCAGAGTTAAAGGCCTCTTGACTCTTTGCCATCAACAGGCCGAAAGTTTTATCAGCCTCCAAAACTCGCTTCATCATGGAAATGGGCTGTGGGTGAAACAAATTCAAAGGCAAGGTTTGTCCAGGAACTAGTACAACACCCGGAAGATAAAACAAAGGAAGCAGCATTGTTTCTCCACTCTCATGAATCGTCCTTCCTTTCAGCTCTTGCATGTTGTGCCCTAGATATGAATGCGACCCCGGCAGCGAACGATCAAAAACAACGTCCTGGGACTTGGCCTGCTTCGACAAGTCTGAAATATCTTCGACATACCCTTCATCTTCAGCTTCACGGCCATCTTGTAACTCATCTTCATTAAAGATAAAAAGAACTCGGTCTTCGAACTCGCCTTCGTCTTCGTTGAGATTTTGTACATTTTCCTCGTTTTCGTTTTGGTCGTCCTCAGCGTCGTCCATTTTTACTACGTGAAGTCCACATAATCGCGGGTACAGTACGTCCGAATGCAAGTCCGAATGCGTGTGATCTTCACATGTCGCGTATGCTGCTGGCATAGAGTTGGTTATTCCCAATCTGTGAGAATGGTTTTCGGTAGAAGATATGTTGCCGGTTCGAAGCTGTAAATTCCAAATGTAAAATATTATGATTGAATAATTGATCCTTGCCACCCGCGCCTTACTGATTAGTCTTCATCCCTATATTCTTTTCTTATTTTTTTCTTAAAGAATCCAAAAGTTAACGAGTTAAAGTTTAAGTTAAATGTTTAAAGATATCGAACGTTTAAGTTTCTGATGTGAGAAGGCCAACAGTATCATGCATGGGTGCATTGCAGCATGCAACATTTCCAAATTTATGCAGTTTATGGTGTTGGGGAAAGTCATTGAGGGTTGTTTAGTGTCTTTTGCTGAGGTGCCACAAGTATTTGGAATTGTGTTGTTGTTTTTTTTTGGCAAAAATCACAAGAGATTTGTTCATTAGCATATATTTGGTCATGCAGTTTCCTCTCAGTGATAGCATTTGGTAGCATCCCGTTTAAACGTTTTTCTGTGATTGCAAATGCACTGATTTTAGGTTATAGCTAAAGCGGATTCTGACTAGCTGACATTGCCTCCTGTTGCTTTAAGATCAGACTTACAATAAAGGTTGTCTGCAAGTCTGTACCGTGATGAGCCTGCAGCTAACATCAATTCTAAAGCGACTCCACTTCCTTGGCTGCTGGCCTGGAAGCAGTTCCTATTCAAGGTATGGGTATTAGCTGTTCTTTTGATAGCATGCTACTTTGTAAAATAATGGCTTATTGTTTTATCATAGACGGTTGTACATTTTTTTCTGTTTTGTTTTACTAATTTTGCTGCATCTGTGGTAAGTTAGGGAAATGTTTGGATTAACAGACAGGGCTCTCGCTTTAAGTCCACAGCCTTTCGAAAATAGAAAGTACTCGTTAAAGCATGCATGGCAAAATCGCTCCATCACACCTTATGCCTACATGGCATACATTTGTGCTGTTTTCAGAAAATATGCCTTCAGAGGTGCATTTATCTTATGATAATTAAGTATAATAGTTGGCTATCTTGAAACCTTGACGCCTGTGTTATATATTTTAAGTTGACACAAACTGCACAGCTAATGTATGTTCAGGAGTATTGTACCCTGCTGTCAAGGGCACAATAATATCCTTATTGTGTAATACTCGATATTGTTTTTGTTTCATGCAGAAGGCCAGCAAGAGGTGCAGCATATCAATGTGGATGTTGGTTTAGGTCACGGCATTATTCAGCCCAGGAACATGGTATTATTGTTAATTGACTTTTAAGTTAAGTTATTGGTAGTGCTTCTTTTGACAAACTTAATAACTGGTCTTTTATTGTTGTTTGGCAAAAGTTAAGATACAAGTTTTTCTCTGAGTCTGTTTTTATCTATTTAAATTTATTTTTTACCCAATCCTGTTAATTTTGCAATTGAGAAAAAAGGTTGATGATATATTTTGAATAAGTCAACTAGGCTGCTTTACGCTCAGATGTTTCTGAGGAATAATATGTGGTCAAGTTTAAGGTGCTTGGATACTGGCTTCAAAGCATTTGTCCTAAAGATGCAGTGGTATGCCTAAGATTATTTTAAAAATTCACTTGGCATGTGTGCTTGGGCAAATGAAAATTTATAATGCATCTAAATGTAAACGTTTACTTTGATTATATGCAGTTCAATTGCAAAAAAATATGAACCTTGAATTTTTGCAATATTTAACCCTAATTATATCTGCCCTCTGTCTCCTGCCCTCTGCAGCCTGTGTCTATGACCTATGCTTCATTTACGCTGTAACCTCAGTGTAAGATTTGTGTGAACAAGAAATATACACACAATATATATATATATATATATATATATATATATATATATATATATATATATATATAATATTATATATATTTTATGCAATTTTTCTTGTTGGTTCAAGTATCCCATTTAACTAGGTTAAAAAAAAGGATATTCTTCTCTTGTCTCAAACTTATCACATTGCAGATATTTAGTACTATTCTCTTGTTTCCATAATAATATCCATATACTCTTGTCATAGATTTGTATTTCTGAGGAGCTGCGTAGCCATCAGAAACGATAAGTTTGTTTAGGCATATAATTGCGATTAAGTTTAGTAGCATTTGACATTGTTCTTCTTCGCTTTGTCTCATCTGAGATTAAGTTAGCACAGCAGCAAAATGTGGTGTTCTATTCATGAAAGGTTTGTTTTAATGTATCCTGTTTTTTATGTCCTCCCATTTCTCCTTTCTGTGTGCAGTACACGTGGTTACTCCAATTACAAAGGTGCTGGTAGCCAATCGTGGTGAAATCGCATGTCGTGTTATAAGAACAGCACGGAAGATGGGTATTAGGAGTGTTGCTTGCTACAGTGACGCAGATTCACAATCATTGCATGTTTCCATGGTGAGTCTGTTATGTTAAGCAAGTAATGGCAATAGTCACTTACTTCGAGTTGTCAGCGATCCTACTTCCATTCTGCTTAGCTGTGGTTTTGCATTTTCTTTGCGCCTGGGTAGATTTAAGTGTGTATGATTATTTTGTACTTTGGAATATGATTGTGATATATATTTCCTGCAGGAGTTTATGCGTTGCTGTGATTCACTCTATCTGGTCTGAAATAGTTAGTGCTAAAACTTCAGATTTTGGTGAGGAACTCACAATGTGCTAGGATTTTATGCATTGGTGTGATTTGCTTTATCTGCTAGGCAGATGAAGCATATCACATTGGCAGGCCCCCTGCTGCTGAGAGCTATCTTTGTATGGAAAAAATAATTAATGTTGCCAAGCAAAGTAAAGCTGAGGTTTGGAGCTCTTTTTTGTGCAATGATTTCTTGCTGCTCCTGGAATAGTGTCTTTAAAACTCTTAATTTAATATGCAAGCTTTCTGTTGTATGCTGTTCTTTCGTATTCTGTGTTGCTCTTGGTTGCCTTTATAAAAAAAGGAGAAATGTGGCCTCCAGTAGCTGGTCAATCATGCTTGGTCTTAGGCTTTTCATGCTGATTATTCTAGGCTATTCACCCTGGATATGGTTTTCTGTCTGAGAAACCAGAGTTTGCTAGCCTTTGTGAGCAAGAAGGTATTATATTCGTTGGACCGCCATCTTCTGCTATTCGTGATATGGGTATCAAAAGGTATGCAGTTCAGATTATGTTGTTATGCGTGCTATTGTACCTTGTTTCTGTCATCTATCGTGCCTGAAGTTGATCACATATTAAACTCGATATCATATCAGTACAGTCGCTGTTGACCTACTGCTGACGGTCTCTTTGCATAATTATTTTCTTCTAGTACCTCCAAGTATATTATGAGTGCAGCAGGTGTTCCGATTATTGAAGGCTACCATGGTGAAGATCAGACGAATGAAAAGCTTCAAGCTGAGGCTGAAAAAATAGGGTCAGGCTTGTACCATAGTAATTCATTTGCGGATGATGTTCTGTTTGCTGTAGGCTTTACTTTCTGGTATTTAGAGCTCTTTGATCGATTATTAATGCTGTGCTTCAATTTTAATGAGCTTCCTAATAAGCCAAGATTGCTCATGTTTTCTAATCAAGGCACCGTACTTGGAAAGTAACTTACGAGTCCTGAAATATCTTGCTTCAATAGCTGCCTTGATGGCGTTGTTTGTAATTCTCGGAACCAATTTCAAAGATTTTTCGCAACTTGCTTAATCATTACGGAGATCTTTCTGTGCTTACAAAGGGAGGCTGGGGCGTCTGGTCAATGCTTGCACAATCTTGAATCTGTCATTGCACTTAGCACTTTCCCTCGCTATGAGGCACGCTACTTGAAGACTGACGACGAACAGTTGTTGGTCCGGGTTTTGTAGAAGATTCGCTAAACAATGTAACCACGAAACATTTTCACATACTCTAATGACATAGCGACCGCCTCGTGCAGGCACTCGAACGTAGACCAAGAATACTTGATGATTCTGTATATGATAAGCACTTATTCATGGCGCATGTGAATTGAACGATAACATGTCACCATTTTTATCCAGTACTGTGTATTCCATCGTCAAAAGTAAGCAAAAAGTGCGGTATGCGAGAAGCGTTGAATGTGTTCAGTAGGCAACAAGCAAGTCCAACTATTCGTTTAAATAACTGTAGTGCTTTCCTTTAGAGCTGGGGTGCAAGAGCTTTGATGGGTTCTCGTATGTTTTGTAGGTTTTTGTTTGAACTCGTATGTTTTGTAGGTTTTTGAACTTAGGTCCAGGTGTACGCGCAGGCTATACAGCTAGCAGATTAGATATATGCTTTGATTTCAAATGGTCAAATCCGGATGAGTTCATGTTTTTGCTGTTCGTGCTTCTAATTGTTTTAAATTTTTGATATTGTAGGTATCCTGTGATGTTGAAGGCAGTCCGAGGCGGGGGTGGCAAGGTCTGGATACCAAATCTAGTCAATATATACTCTCTATATGTTATCTATAATTTTGGGTAAATTGCGATCCTCTTTTATTATTTGTTCCAGTCGCTATGGTTTGAATTGAGTGAAATGC
Organism: Craspedacusta sowerbii; assembly: GCA_003687565.2. Classification (NCBI taxonomy): domain Eukaryota; kingdom Metazoa; phylum Cnidaria; class Hydrozoa; order Limnomedusae; family Olindiidae; genus Craspedacusta; species Craspedacusta sowerbii. The sequence goes on from QQSS02204147.1 coordinate 9,671, forward strand.
TTTACTCGCGAGCATTTTTCTGGAAGTATGTGTCGCAGAGGCCCGGCAAGTGTTTGGGCTGTTATGCAGCGGACTTAAGGCAAGTATTGGAGCTGGTATGCTTGGAGTTTAGGGAAGTATTGGGGCTGGTATGCAGCGGAGTTTAGGCAAGTATTGGAGATGGTATGCTTGGAGTGTGGGCAAGTATTGGGGCTGGTATGCAGCAAAGTTTAGGCAAGTATTGGGGATGGAATGCTTGGAGTTTGGGCAAGTATTGGGGCTGGTATGCCGCAGAGTTTGGGCAAGTGTTGGTGCTAGTGTGCCGCAGAGTTTATTAAAATGTGTGAAATGGTATGAAGCGGGGTTTGGGCAAGCACTTTGGTTTGTAAGCAGCAGATATTAGGCAAGTATTTGGGCTGGTACGAAGCAGAGTATAGGCAGGTATTTAGCTTGGTATGCAGGCTGCAACTCTATTAAAAAGGCTCTAGGTCGGTCTGTGCTTAGTGCATAGTTGGCTTACGATCTTGTTTAGATTGAGTTTAGATCTGCTGTTTAATTGTTTATTTGAACGCGTCTGCAGCTTATCTTATTTGTATTGTGCTAGGGTATGAGGATCGTCATGAATAAAGAAGGATTCCATGCTGGCCTCGCTTCGGCAAGAAATGAGTCCATGAAAGCCTTTGGCGACTCGAATATGCTTGTTGAGAAGTTTGTAGAACGCCCCAGGTATCCGTAATAATTACCTCTTCATCTACGCCTTGGTTCGCCTTATCCTATTAGTTGTTCTTAGTAGAGGGCACGACCAAGCATGAAAAGCCGATGCATTGGTGAAGCTACGATGGTTGTGGCAGATAAGATGGTTTTTGCATGTGCGGCCATTGAAATAAAGCATGGAAGTGCCCTTGCACTAAGATGTTTTTGCCTTTGAGAGAAAAGCACGACGCCGGATGCGTTTTACAAGCAGGCTATTGCCAGTATTTCCACTTTTATAAAAGTCTTATCAAAAATGTCGGCGTTAAAGCAGCCTTCCTTGCAAAATCGTGACTGTAAAAACATGAAAATGAATGAGCATGCCGGAGCTATGTGAGCCCTTGCGTTATTGAGAACTTGGCGATCCGAAGTGAGCCAGATTTCAGTCGATTTATTTTTTTTTAATTTAGACTTGCACATGTTTTTATTTATATATCGTGGTTTTATTTATATGCTATGTTGCTTTCAGAATTATATGGTTAATATAGAATAAACATGTAGTTTTGAGGATCCAAAAAATCGTAGTAGCACCACGTTGGTAAGTACTTTAAGAAGAAAATCAAGTCGTTTTATTTTCAAGGACATGTTTCGACAAGCCGTTGTCATTTTTAACTAAACCAAACAAGCTTCACTAGGATATTTATACGAAATAGGCTTGGAAACACCAATCGTTCATAGATCGAACACTTAAAAATCACTTACGCGATAAACGCAATGCGCGCGGGAGAAATAAGGATATATATTTTTTTGAGGATATGTTTCGACCATTCATCACATGTTTTGTTGCCTCTTTCTTATAAATGGTATGCACTGCATTTTTTTTTATCTTTGAACGGTGACTGGTGCCCAACGTTGTCCCCCCCCCCCCCCCCTTATGAACCAAGGTGTTTTTATTCAGAAAATTTCGAGTGTTGTGCCACTTCCGAAAGGAGTTTTAAGTTACGCGATGCGCTTGTGACTAATTTGATGAGTTCTTTTCCTTGGTGGAATTTCCTTGTTCACGCTCTATACGACGTCTTTTTCGCTTGGTGTTCTTAGGCACGTGGAGGTTCAAGTATTTGCTGACAAGTATGGGAACACGGTCTATCTGTTTGAAAGGGACTGTAGCGTCCAACGCAGGCACCAAAAGATCATAGAGGAAGCACCAGCGGTATGTCAAGTTGCTTTATATATATATATATATATATATATATATATATATATATATATATATATATATATATAATATTACAATATAAATAATATAATAGTAATAAAATGTTAATAATATAAACAATGCAAAAGAAATTATATATATATATACATATATATATATATTGACTTCAAAGAAAATCCTCATTTTTTTACGAGCTTTCGACAAAATCTATTGTCATCTTCAGGCTATGAACAAGAAAGAACAAATGAAATTTACAGAACTATAAAAACATTTTTAAAGGATATGACTGACCCTGGATGTTCAAAGTCGGGCAATCACGTCTTATAAAAAGGCTTTCCTTGATTCTTA
>QQSS02204158.1:0-11902 GCA_003687565.2 Craspedacusta sowerbii
ATGATGATGATGATGATGATGATGATGATAATGACCATGAAGATGATGATGAAGATGATAATAACGTGATGATGATGACACGTTGATGATGAAGTTTCTTGTGACTTACATCTTTTCTTCAAATAACAGTGCTAGCCCGTTATAGTGACGGGGGGATGCTGTGTATCTCCTTGATCGTCGAGTCCAACACCTCCGATATGCTGACGAAGAAATTTATTGCGACTCCGAGCTTGTCTCCGAAGAACCGTGCTTGATCCTTATGGTTCTGGACATGAATGCGGTATATCTCCTTCATCGTGGAGTCCAACAACGATTTTGATAGGTGTACTGCCTTTTCCTAAGCCTATAAACATGTTCGATATATAGATTTTTTGAGCGGGGTTTCATGGCAGGCTCGATGCATGCTATTAGAGTGATTTAAATTTTATTTGGTAAGAAGTTAGATGTGTAACGAAAACAACACGCGTGTGTTACCCATTGTTACAAGGTCTTGCCAAACCACAGATAGCCATCAATTATGTGTAAGCTGTGTAACTGTTCACCACAGCTCAGATTTGCTATTTGAAAATATTGATAGCTCTCTTTGGTCGCTTCATGCTCTGTTTGCCATTTGTCTTAAACAGCTTTGAATAATCAGTACTGATATTCCAGTTAGCAGCGTTCTACATAAAGAAGGTGGTGGAAATTCACAATGGCGGATTATTTCAGAAAGATTCCTTATAAGCAGGACATGCCTCCTCCTGGTGGTTATCCAAAACTTGCTTTTGAGTCTAAGCTACCACATCGTGGACCACCTGGTATTGTGATAATTGGGATGGGGGCTGCAACCATGATCTTTGGTTTCTACTTTGTTTCTAAAGGCAACCAAAAACGAAGAGAATTAGCAAAGGAGAAAAAAGTAGCTAGGCTGTCAATATTGCCCATTCTTCAGGCTGAGCATGATCGTTGGATGCTCAAGAGGTTAAAAGATAATTTTGAGAAGGAGAAGATTCTAATGGCAGACGTTAAAGGCTGGATACCTGGCTACAGTGTTTACAACACTGACCGCTGGATTCCACCTACTGCCAATGAGCTAGATGAGCTTTAAGTTGAAGTTTCGTACGTAGTGTACTAAAATGGACAAGTTCGTTGCCGTGTGGACTTTCAATAATGGTTTTGCTCTTGATTAGCATTTAGCCTTACTTGTCATGCATTTAAAATGGAAAGCTGAAAAAAATCTGTGCTTGCTATGAATTTGTTGTTGATTAAATTTGAAATATTAAGTACCGATTATTAAATGATCTGGGATATTTGAGACGGTAGCTGCAATAAGTAGCATGCTGCGCTATTGCTTGGCATGCTCATAATGTAAATTAGTGTCAAGTAACACCTGGGGAAGTCTTTCCTGGCTGCCTTCAAACTTATTGATAAATGAAAGCTTACCAGTCATTTGATTTGAGATATTGTTGCTTTGATTATGTCTTTGCCACTATTTTGTTAGAAGTCATCTTGAAGTAAAAAAATGCATTGTCTAAGCGTCTCATTATGTTTATGTATGAGTGCAATACTATTCTTATATTCGACTAATAGAATTGCAAGTTTTTCTGATACTTAAGTACTTTTATTTGAATTGGACTAAAACCAGGGTTGATTTCTTGCCTTATTCTTTTTAATTTCTTCCCAATAATTGTGTACCTGCTGGTTTATTGGGTATGACCCTTTTTAACATATATAGAACCACCGTCTATTGCTTGTATTTCAGCAGAGTGCAAACTAATTGGCATGTCAAAGCACCATCGCATGCATAGATTTGGATGCATGCTATTGAAATCTTATTCCGTCCATTTTCTATCATGGCAAATCTACTGTAATGTTTGATTTGGTTGGAGGAGATTCCATTTGTCTCCAAAAGTGTTATTTTTGTATCTAAGTTCCTGCCAAACTTGAGTGTTTGTCATGGAAATGCATACATGGCACAGTGCATATGATCACTGTGATTCTAAGTGGCAATTAACTGATGTAAAAATCATAGACTATTATTGTTCTATGAAATTAGTTGGAGAACGGGATCTTGAAATTTTACCTATTTATGCATTTTCACTTTTTTTTTGTGAGTGTTTTATTACATGGCAAGTTATGGGACCATTTCACCTGGTACTTAATCTCGTTCTGGGCATATCAGCCCATAACTGTTGCTAAAAACCTAAGCACTAGAACACATCTGAAAAAACGTTTTGGCTGCCGTGATTTGCTGGCAACATTGATGCTTTTTTACTATCCTTGTCGTGAATTACAAAAATATAGAGGATACTTGATCAAAAAGATCTTGAGAGTTTTGACTTCGTGATATAGGAAATTGGTTGTGCAAGTATTGGATTTTGTATTCTGGCCTTTGCGTTAAGCTTTGCATGGTTCTGTACCTTACTTGCATTTTGATAATCATGATGGTCATGATATTAACTATGTTGAAGATGATGATCTAGAAACAACCGTGCTATGGATGCAGGTTATGCTGGGGAGTTTATTTTCAAAAAGATGCAAAGGTTAACTAAATCTCTGTAAACTACAGCAGACCATCTATGCTCCTTTAGCTTTCTAGATACTAAAAACTCTGATATGATATTTAAAGATATTAGTAGCTTTCTTTGGTCATTGCATGTACTGTAAGGCATTCCTCTAAATCTGTTTTAAATAAACAGGTTTAGTTTAAATTTCAGTTAAAATATAAAAGGAGGGACCTAGTAGAAGCTGCATGATGGCAGATTCTTTAAGGAGGATTCCTTGCAAGTAGGGCATGTCTCCTCCTGGTGGCTACGAAAAAGTTGCTTACAACTCCAAGTTGCCACAGCTTTGACCATCAATTGTTTGTGATAATTGGGATGGGTGCTGCAACAATGCTGGTTTCTACTCGTTTTGTAAAGGCAGCCAAATGGAATGACTGATTATTTTAATCGAAAAAAATTAGCAAGGCTCTTGGTATTGCCTACACTTCATGGTGAGGTTGATCGTTTTATGCTAATTGAATGCTTTTGAGAAGAAGACGCTCATTGCAGACATTTAAGGGAGGCTTCCTTGCTACAGTGTTAACAACACTGACTGCTGGGTTCTGCCTACTGCAAATGTGTTGGATGAGCTTGTGATAGACACCTGGCTTGATTTTATGTTTTTCCTCAATAATAGCATTTAGCCTTTGTTATCATGCATGAAAAATGGAAAGCATTTGATTAAATTGATTAATACATCTATACGCCTTCTGATGTAGCTAAGTTTCCTGCACACCCATTTCCTGATTTGCAAATGTTGAAAGTATGAGTATGAATTCTGAGTTTTTAATTCTAATCTTTTGGTTTTCTTGCTTTACATGTATGACCTGCTTATAAAGTGTTGTTAGGGTGCTCTTGTGGAGCTGCTTTTTTACTGTCAGTTTCAAAAGGTTTGTTGAGAAAAATCTTAAAAAATTGTTATGTTGAATAATCTAGTATCACGTTTTGCTTGCTTTAAATTGTTACCAGTTTTAAATGTTACGGTTTTGTCATGGTGAAGTTATTCCTTTTTTCTGAGTATTTCTTGATGATGATGGCCTATATTGATTACATTAGAGACATTTCAGTTGTGGATTTGCATGCGCATACAAACTGAGTTAGGCATAAATTCAAAAACAAGTTTTGCTTCTGTGATTGTTTTTCTTCATTCCGGATTTGGCATTGTTTCTGTGTAATGTTCTTTGCATGGGCTTTTTGATTTGGTCTGAATTCTGTCTTTCTGTATGTTTTTTTTATGCTAGATGGGACAAAATTTAAATAGATTTTATTTTTTTAGTAAAAGCAATAAAACACTAGAGCACAAGTTTTGGGATGAAGTCGCAAAACTCTTACATTTGGAGTGCAGGCTTTAATTTAGAGCATGATACCGATGTCGGTGACGTATCTTGGACCCAACAAGACATAGAACATAGCGACGGGTACCCCCTGGACTATAGTAGCTCAAGCCGTCGTGCGCCTGAGAAACCTTCACGCAAGAGGATACATGGCAGTGAAACAGATAGCGTTTCCATGGAAAATACTGGGAACACCGATAATTCCAACTGCTGGTCAACCTTATTCAGAAACAGTCGTTATGGCGATGTTAGATATATGCAACGTGCGTCTAGTATAGGGGACAATCAAGCGTTTGTCATGGAGCGCGATTGTTTTAAAAGTGATGCCTATGGACTCCGGGATGCCTGTAGCCAAAGAGGTTTCTGTAGATCAATTGATGATCCAAGCCCTCTCGTATCATCATTGTACGAAAATAGTAGCGAGCCCTCAGCTGATTATTCTAAACCATGCCATGATTTTGGTCGAAATAAAGCTATTGTCTTTCCTTGCGTGCCTTTAGCAAAGACTGACCCACAGCGTCAATATAATTCCCCCGAATCAATCTTAACGTATGATGATCAGGGAACTAAGAGAGAGGATTCGAGTGTTCAAGGATGGTATGGCTCTCCTGGTCTTTCAAATTACTCGTGCGACCTGGATAATTTGAGTGGTTTGCCATCTCAAGATAAGCCTGTGTCTGGAGTTTCTGTGGTGAGCATCAAGGCTTTTTCCGATGAACCTGCGCTACTATATTCGTCGCATCAGGACACACGACTCCTGGCTGATTATTCTTCAGAGGAGTCCGTGGAACAGATTGAATCTGTTGCAGGAGGTGGTATGCATGGATCTCCCTCTACTTGCAATTCTACTGGCGGTCTTCATGACACAACCTTCAGAAAAGACCCGTACGGGCACATCAGCCGCTTTTTACCTTCTGCGTGCAATTACGAGAAAGCAGTTTATGAAGACGAACAAGCATATGACAGCTTTTACGATCAAGCAGGCCCTGCTCATATAAAGGCTGTTTACGCTTCTACTGATGCCGGTCGTCGCGTCAAAAAGCCGCGTAGATATTACGAAAGTCCGCAAAATGATGTCATAGGTGGGTTAGTCTTGCAAGGAGGAGGCAGAGATGAATCCAGTTATAATTTGTCTTATGATATAACGCCATTTTTGGGAGATAATGTCAGCTTAGCCAGTGTGGAGGCTGACTATAGAACTTCAAGAAACACGTATGTTGACAATAATCGAACTATAGTTGTGACTTCTGGAGAAACACGAGCATCTTCTTCCCTTACTCGTGCTTCTCCGTCTGCATCAGATGCTAGCACCACTACTCCGACAGCTGATCTGAATTCACCGCTTGACCGCATCGATAGCGGGCTGCATGAAAGTGCGCCTGGGCAGCCATTATTGCCTACTGATACAATCAAACGTCAAGAATTACTTGCAGCGGCGTTCAAACAAATGGATGAAAAGGCTGAAAAGCTTCGTAGTAGTAAAAGGCAACAAAGATCAAGTACATCTCTAGCACAGAATATAAATGCGGCTTTGGAAGACGTGCGGCAAGGCGTTGTTAAGCACCACGGTTCTTCGGAATGTGAGGGTAGTAGCGGTTCCCTGATGGTTCAGAAGTTTTTGAATGATAGTGTCTTTTCGCGACCTTGGTTCACCGGCAAGTGCAAGGAATTGCTTCATGCTCTGCGTCAGGCTAGGTTCGAATGCTCTCTTGCGGCCAAGTGTCCCCTGCTGGAAATCGCCAAGTTCAAGGACAAAGCAAGAGAAACCGCAGTGGCTTTTTGTAGTTTGGCCAGTGAACTTAAAGCGGAATATGAGGTATGTAGAGATTCGGCTTGCTTTTTTGACTTCCACGTTCGTGACTTTTATGAGATCTATTGGATCGTGCATGGCCGTATCTGCTATGGAGCTGGCTAAATTCTTTTTCATCGTCACCTTCGTGCCTCTAGACAGTGAAAAATATTGGGGTACCCTTTGCCGCGAAAGTACAGGCGGCAGAAGTACGAATAAAAAAAGTCCTGCTGCTGTTACCGAGGAGAAAATTGTCTTTGCCTTTTCATTGTAGCCAGTTGATGCTGCATCAACTAGTAAACGAATGATTAATTAAAGGTTATCATTAAATAATGGACACACTGCAGACTCCACGTCGGTTTATCTTGCACACGCCGTGTGTCAGTGCCTACAAAATGATTGACTCGGCACCGCATTTCTTGCAAAGGTACTTTATGCAAGTAGACATTAGTCTTGAGATAAGAAGAGTAAACCCCATGAAGCTAGGCATACAATTGAAGGCCGGCTTTGTTAGTTCTCGGTCGGACGTTTAATCGTTTCTGGTTTTCTAGTCCAGCATTAGATGTGGCTAGAGTTAAGGTCCTTTTTGAAAGTTTATACTTTTCTTTGCTCTACAGGTGCATATGTAGATGCTGGGTAGAGATTTATAACCGCCCGATAATTCATCAGGTGGTTCGCCGAGCACGCTGTCCTTGGCGAATCGCAGCATCGGTTTCCAGTGATGACTTTTAGAAATGTTTGTCAGAAAAAAATGTGAAATGTGTTTGTCACTTGTTCCTTTATCCGGGTCATTTATTTGCCTTGGCGTCCCTTTTCTGTGACGTGCGATACCAATGCAGTTTCGTAATACGTTGATGTCTTTTTTTCTATAGGCGCAAATAGACCGCTCTTTAGACAATAAACTAATATGCGAGGGCGTTTTGGAGAACATTATCGTTGGAATTGTAGCAGAAGAGAGGCGGCTTGGACGAAAGGATTTGTGTGCCAATGATCTTGCAAAGATTTTGGAAAGTCCGTTTGAAGAATGTGCAGGATATAATTCGGGCTCCAATTTTCTGACATACAATGGGGGCGTCGCGGAATCAGCCAGTGAAATGCGGTGTGTATCTATCGGGAGTGCAGCTAGTTCGGGCGTTGTTTCGAGCTTTCTCGGTCCGTCTGCAAAGGAGCAGAAGCAGCAGCTGCTTGATGAGGCTTTACGTCAGATCGATGCAAACAAGCTTCGATCAGCTGCGGGTGCTCAGGGTTCTGTAATGAATAGGTCAGACAGACGGGCCTATCCAAACAACAGTACCTTCCCTCGTCCGGCTAATATTCTAGGTGCAAATGTTGATGACTGTCTTGAGGATTACATATGCGATATCGAGGACGTAATCGTCACCAGCAACAGCGATCAAGGACCTTCGAGTGTTTGCGACACTTTGTTCTACACGGGAGCGCGGCTCTTTGGCTATAAGCTAGATTATTCTGGTTACCAGCCTAGTTTGCTAGGCTCTGATATGAAGATAGAGCCTTCGAAGTTATGGTCACGCGTCTTAGCTGTTGCTGATGTTGGAGGAAATCTGCAGGAAGTTTTATCCCTCGGTAGCCGCGGTGGTGCAGTAATTGTAGAAACTGAACGTGAAGACCTGCAAGCAAGCGATTGTACGTTTAGCCCCTGTGTGCGGAGTTCATCTTTGGCTTCAAATGGTCCATTGAAAATCGTTCCCTCAGAAAACTTGGCTGAGTCGAATAATGTTAGTATCGACTGTCAAACTTAGGTGACTCGCCAGAGCTGTTCCTGCTACACTTAATAATCTGTTGGATTTCAGTTCTACCGCTTCGAGACTGCGGTAGCGCTGTTGGACTTTGTGTTCTAAGTTAAACAGAACATGCTTTAATCAAACAGTTCTCGTGCTTCACGCAGCATCAGGTTTGGTCAGTTCACAAATCCAACGTTACCGAAAGGGATTGAAGTTTTTTGGAATTTGTAGAATGCTTCTGATTTTCTCGGCGTCCTTGTTCCTGAATTGCGATCGCAGTATTACTGATGATAGCTTTATCGTGTCTATATCATACCGTGCATTAGCGGACCAATTTTAGCACTTTCGTTCTTTCCCCCTCGTATGGCGCTAATAAAGGTCTATTCTAGCTGTTTGTTGCATAAGTTTTTCGATCATTTTGTGACAGGTCTTCATTCAAAAGTTGGATTTGTCGAGTCGTCGCATAATATCTGAAATATCCATTTTTATCCTCTCCATGTTAATTTAGCCAGGTCTTCGATAAAGCATTATTTCAATTGAAATACAAGACCATGCTTGATTTGGCCTGGTGAGTGGTGGTAGCCTAGGCGCTGGGAATATCTCTTGCGTTTTGTTTAATTTTATTCTATTCTATTTAATTTTGTTTTCTTATGTGTTGTGCGCCTTTTGGTAGGTTTAGCAAACAATTTGCTTGCCGTTTTTTCCGTGTATTGAAATGGTTGTTTGTTGTTTGACCATTTTATGTGATGGATGCTTAGATTATCTTCTATTTCTCTTTGCTATTTCAAATGAAAATTGGCTGTCGAGGCTTGTGAGAACTTTGCTGATCGCCGAAGAAAAGTTGATTAGATTAAGGATCAGCTTCTCGAGAGTGGGCACTGATTCTAGTCATAGTTATCCTCTTTTTGAAATGCTCTTCGCCCCCTGCTTTTTGCAAAAAATAGAAATGTTGCAGAACATTTTATGAATTTGATAGTCGTAATGCTGCTTGTGGGCTTAGCTATATCTATGTCTAGTTAAGTCCCCAGCAGTCATAAGCGCGCCCTTGATCGGATTCAAAATGATTCTGCTCAAATGAATGAATCTTAGGCATACAAAACCGCCGTTTGTATTGTTTACCATGTTACTTTCTTTAACTGATTCTTATCAGGATCCTCCTAGAGCTACGATTTTGTGCTGGAACTACGCATACATGTAGATATCCGTGTATTTGAATGCAATATTCTTTATTATCCTCGTGTTCATGCCTGATGCCGTTCATGGCGCCTGGTGAGTTGTGACTGCGAAACGAGATCTGTTTACTGATTGATGAAGAACTTTTCTATATATCGCGAATTGGTATAGTGTTGTGTCGCATACTGGACGTTGTTGGGTTAGCATCGTGAAAAAATCTAATCCCCCTACTGATTAAACTGGTTGCCGCAATCTGTTGTCCTCCAAGTGACAATGATCCATCTCTCAGACAGGTCTATGTAACTTCGTAGGGAAGTCTTTCGTTCAAGCAGAAAATCGACAAGTCTTCTTCTAGCAAAGTGAAGCACAAGGAAACCTGAACAAAAAACTTAGACCAGTTTCAAGCGCAACCGCGAAGATGCATCGTTGCAATCTAAGGAGTATTGAGTGAACTGTCTTGCTGCACTAGGGAAAATACTTCCCTGGACGCTTCACAGTGCTTGAGTCCACTGCTAAAGAACAGAGAGAAAGAGTCGGTCCCATTGCTGCGGATCTTGAAACCCTTTGGAGCAAGACAGTGAACTTACTCCCTAATGTATCCCATCAAGCCATTTGAGGAGAACCTGCAATGCTTCTGAAGGACTATGGGCTATGCAAAAAGGAACAAAACGTTGATGGATGTAAATGATGATTCGATGTGCGGAGATGATGGGAGCCTATACCAATTGCCAACTAGTTGTTCCACTGGCAAACCTGCTAGTGCCAAGAACATCCACCAATCTTAACAAAAAAAGGCAATTGAAGCGGTGAATCTACACTTGCGATCTCAGAAACCCCTAAACGTTCCGAAAGTAGAATGAACTGTTACGACTAAAAGCGAAGTGGGACCTTTACATACCATGACGCTACCATTTACTTTTCAATCCGCAATTGATTTTGTCGACATGCCGCGAAGATCAATATGGTTGCTGCTACAAGCCAGGATCCTTTAATTATTTGCCTTAAATATTTTTTGATTTCATAAAAAATTTCAATTGCTTGAGGATTACTCGAGCTTGTTAAGGAAAGGGTTAGCATTTGGATTAGGGTAAAATGAGTATTATAGTAAAACTTTGGGTTTGACTTACACTCAGACTTAGCCAACAAATAATTAAATGAATAAATAAATAAATAAATAAGTATATAAATAAATAACTAAATAGACAAATAACATCCGAGCCTAAGCTTTACTATCAGTAATGACTGCAGACCGGTCGTCATCATCATGAAAGCATAACTACTGCGAGACTACGTCACATCAGACCAATCGCAATGAACCGCTTGCTGAGGAGTAAACGGTAGATTGATACCCAGGATGACGATAGTGTAGCATCAACGAGGACAAGAAGGCATCACCTAACAGGCATTGCAAGACGTCAACGAACGACGGAACTTTCCACCGATCACAAGATTCTTCTACGCTGTCGGATTCTCCGTCAACTCTCTGGAAAATGATCTAAAGTCACGAGGGTCAGAATTTGCAGAGCTTGTTTGGAAGTAGAAGGGACTATCAGCAGCTACCAAAGAGCTAAGGGCAGACAACAGTATAGGAGAAATTTAACTACAATTTTGGCAGCAAAGACGAGTTTTGGACAGGACTTATCTAATTGACAAGAATAACTGGCAGGAAATATTTTCTTTGCATATTTATCTTTAAGATACAAGTTATGTTTATATTTTAGATGAACAAGTTAATGTTTGTTTTAGATAAGGTAATCTTATTCGCGATTTGCTTTTGTTTTTGATTTGCCATGAGATTGTGTATGCGGAACTGCTGCGAAATTTGACTGGTAGACGCAAAAATCTATTCACCAAAATATCTATTCATTATGTTGTGGGCTCATTATTCTATGTTAAACTTCTTACCCCTGGCAAAAGAAATTAGCTGTTTATGCTTTGTCTGTTCATTTATTTGCAGTTATACTATCGTGGTTCGTCTTCTCATCTGGCGCTGTAAGCACAGTGAAAGAAAAGTTAAAATCGAAAAGGTCACGGAGGAGAAGCATATATTCTAAGTATGTCTGGACGACGCCATTGACATACATTCTATGAAGAAGCTTTTGACTGAAGTTGCCCTGGGTGGTTGTTAAATCCACCCAAGTGGCAAAAGTCAAAAGCAGTTCATACTCATGCGTAGCCTGCAAAAATCCCAGCGTTAAAGGCGACCACTGTTTACTGATTTGAAGTGTGTCCAAAAACTTCAATGGTTCTGTATGGAAACGTTTCTTGCCACTGTAATCTTTTTTCAGTTTTGTATTTATTTTGAAGTTTTAAATGGTGGGAGTAAGGTCTTTAATCACTATGTTCTCAGTATAGATCAATTTTCTAGACGTGTTGCTTCATCAATCGAACAATCACCCATCCAAACAATACCTGTTTTTATGATTAAAAGCAAACCTGAAGGCATGGTGTTCGCTTTGGGACTGCGACATGCTGTTTCAGCAAGCAGGGTCTTCCTGAGAACATGATCTAGTGCTTCAGTATTTTACCATAACAAGGGGGAGTTCTCAGACCAGTGCAGCAGTGTCCTTATAGCTAGTGCTGAAAATTTATTTTCTGATTCATTAGTCTCAGTATAAGGCAGTTCAATCTCCTCCATATAAAAAAAAAACAAGGAAAAAGGCTAACTAAAACTAAATCAGGAGTGAGTATGCAGGCGACAATCCATTCAGATATAGCCATTAAGCGACATAACTCTCCAAAAAAAGCTGAAACGGCAGACTTTGATTAAAATCATTCAGGGAAGAGCTTCAAAAAATATTACATAGCTTTCTTAGATTTGATCTTGAATCACACTAAGATAGGGCAAAACTTTAGAAAATGCGATAAGATTATTAAAGGCACGAAACTCAACACGCACGTAGTTGACCACGAAACATTTACGCGAGCAGCGCTAACAGTCACAATAAAACGCCAGTGCCATTATCACAGTCCTTTTTGGTATGCAATAATCGTGAAATGCATACAATATAACACTTAACAACCGGGAGCAAAATTCTGCCACTACATCAAAGTTTTTATTTAAAGCTAGCAAGCTCAAAATCCTAGACCTGAAGTTCAAGGACCCCGAAATCAACACTGTTCCACGAATTTGGATATGCCTTTGAACTCCCTATTTCCTATACCGCTACAAACGGCAGCAAGCGGAGAGGATTAAGGAAATCGAGAAGAAGATTTTGGAGTTCAAATGCGCAATCTCTCCAAACAATAATTGTCCGACGGAACCGTCCGGCACGCATGCTTATGCCTTCAACTCCAAGGTCTTGCAGGATCTGTCAACCTTGAAAGACAAGATCAATGACA
>QQSS02204169.1:0-11902 GCA_003687565.2 Craspedacusta sowerbii
GAAAAGGCCTAAGGCCTTCTCGGAGAACCATGCCGTTTGTTTGGAACATCTGAACTGGCTCAACATTTTCTTATTTTGTTACGGACTCTTGACACGTTCCTGTAATTTTCTGTTGCTTGTTATTATTATGAGGTGGCGAACGACCTTATAAATGAAATGAAATGAAAATGTATGGCCTTGTAGAGGAGATTACTGAAGTGATAGCATCCGATGTGGAAACCGGGTGTACCATCTGCATAAGACCGAAATCTTTTGCTATGCGAGAGGCCGAAACGTTTCGTCGATCGAGTGGTCGTTTCAAAGACGTTCCGAAGAAGATTCGCCTATTAATTTTTTTATTGAGCCTACAGAAGAAACTACCATAAGACTTTGAAAACGATATACCTATATTAAGTACTAACCACAATGGACCCGTATGCGTCTAAGGGTACCCGTTTGGGTGTATCTGTGTGTATTTTTATGTGTGTGCTGTGTTGTGGTGTGCATGTTTGTGTGTGTTTTAATGTATGCATATAGGTGTATGTTTGTGTAAGTGGTGGTGTGTGCGTGTGCGTGTGTGTGCGCGTGAGTGTGTGTGTGTGTGTGTGGGTTTGTGTGTGCGCGTGTGTGTGTGTGTGTGCATGTGTGTGTGTGTGTGTGTGTGTGTGTGTGTGTGCGCGTGTGGTCAAATTCGGAAAGTTCTCTGTCCTCATACGTGTTTATCACAGCTTTCTACCACTCCATCAAGAAAAGTTAAATACAAAGAAAATTTTTGACTAAATAATAAAATTTAAGTCGGATGTGGCACCCATCTGCCTGTGCAACAACTTGACGGGTTGTATCGAGAGGTTCGTAAACATACATGTTAGTCTCAGGTCATTACGCCTATATTAAAAATAAACTTGATAAAGACTTAAGAAGCGTACTGTCCAGTCATCTTGGCGTCGTAAATTACGAGCCTGGAATTACCGGAGCATGGCTCCAAGCGCGTCTTAAAAATATGCCCGTTGCTTAGCATTCCAATCTTGAGATTCCTATCTATCTTATCTATCCATTCGATGTAAACACTTTGTTTTTTCGATATAGTTCTATTGTTGCACTCGCTTAAGATAGAAGGACGTCCCTAATTTCGTCCGGAATGATCATGTAGAATCTCAGTTTTTGTTTGTTGGTGTGGTCATTGTTGGCTGACTCGGTGCCATCTTGGTTGCCGTGGCTACCGTAATGACTTCGGGTGACGTAAGCACGACAGTAGTGACATGCAAAGGGATTTTCGGCACGAGCGATTCGTGTTCTAATCATCTCTGTGACGCCTGTGAAATCTTAGACACTCGACGCCATCATTTGCCTCCATGTTAGTTGTTTATTCATTACTTATTTGTTTACTTCAACAGGCGACAGGGCGTAGCATCTCTCAGCGCGGACAACCCCCCAGTACTTTGTTTACGTGAATGTAAGCGTTAAAGTTTGGGTTATGGATCAGGTTTGAGTTCTTAACCTGGAGGAAAGGGTCTTCAAGTAATAATGTCCTAGTGGGAGCAAAAAAAGGGAGACGGGTGAAGTGCGTGAGTATAAAGTCCGGGATTACGTACTCCTTTAACGTGAACCAGTTGCTCTCATATTTGTGATGTTATGAAATCTTAATTTATCTACGACTTTCTTCGCTCTTCATGTAAACAACGAAGAAAAATTTGGTATCGTTTTTGTTCTCTGTGTTTTCCGGTTGCCTAAAAGCACTAGCAAGTAGGCTAGTGCCTTTCTCTTTGTACAAATCTTAACGTGAAAAAATCTCCAAATGCTCGGTGTGTTCAATAAAGACGACGTACATTTTGTTGTCGTGTCGGAAGCTTAGCTCCTTTTTTAAATGTACCTATTCACCCTAGAAATTATTGCAAACCTAGGATAATACTCTTTGTAATGCATACAAATAAAACAGTTGCTATTAGTCCAGTTTACTTGCTTCCGGCCATGGATTCCCTAGAAGACCGTGGGTCTTTTCATGTTTTCATGAGGGCACCATTATCAGAGTTCGTACTCTATGTGGACGTTTATTAAGATGCTTCACATAATCAGTGCTTACAGATGTAGACATGTGAATTAGAGATATCAAGCTTAGGAGGCAACGGTGGCTTCGGTAGTTTACCTGAAGTAGCGTACCACTGCTTCTAAACAGCATGGCTAATGGTTCCCGTCAACTCTAAGCATGAGAAGGACGTTTAAACTTTCGAGAATTGCTTAAATGACAATTGCTGAGGTTGGGCAACAGTATACATATGTATTTTTTCAATAAATTGTGATTTTGAAATGAGAACAACGTATAATACTAATAATTTTCAACAAGACTAATGCTTGCGAGACTCTCTGGCTCTCTGCGTAGAATTTCTAGGGGCGTCGTAATAAAGATAATTTATTATTTGAAAATATACCTCGTTTTACTTGTCAACCAAGGTAAAAGGTTGGTAAAGCCTAACAGCGCAGTCGAAAAACACTGTGCTCATTGAACACCTGCACATCAAGTACACGCTTGATCAAATACAAAAAAATGATTTCCGTCAGTTGCCGTGTTCCCCATGCCCCCAAACTACAAGCTTAACAGAAATCTCGTCTATGACAGCAGTAGATGTAATGGAATAGGAAGGAAGAAAAATAATGTTTTCCAGTTTATTTTCGTATAGCAAACTTCCTACGCCCTATAAGCCAGTATGATATTAGAACAACGCAAGTAATTCGGAAGATTGTAAGCGTGCATTTTGAGCTTAACTAGAAAACCGTCGAAGATGTCCTCTAAAAGTGGCTAACATTCTCAAAACATAGTTCAACTTCCTTGCATACTTTGATGACAGTCTGCAGACGCTTGAGCACGTCACAACTTTAATAAAGTTGGTAAAAAGGTAAAGCCACGCGCTTACAGCAATCCTTATTAACGAACTGCCTTATTCCCTCAGTCGTCCCATGACATGTTATAAGAAATTTAGCAGCCACATTGTACTCCGAAAGAAAGCAATCGTTAGGCGAATCATTATAATTGTACTCACGCTGAAGTCGACTCTTTCCTTTGATGTCATAACTTCTAAGTAGAGCAGCATTTTTCATGGTCATTTATTCGATACACACGGTGAGTCTCAATTGACGCACAGAAATTCTGTTTAATCTGCTTGCACGCAATTTCCTATGTGATACACTACTACACCCACGATATCAAGTCTTCAATAGAAATATCCAGCCTTAATTAGGGATCGGAAAGCACTGACAGCAACAACAACAACGACAACAACAACAAATTTATATTCCCCAGAAATGCAATTTACAAAGAAATTCATAATTAGCAAGCAAATCTAAACGAAATCAGTATAATAATTGCATTTGCTGAAGATGGGAGCATCCTCTACAGCCTCATGGCTAATTGAATGGAGAATGTCGCCAAAATCTGAGTATTTTATCAGACCTTGCGAACGCGCAATCACATAGAAGTACAGCAAATAAAGGCCTCATCAGGCCAACTACCCGTATTAGCCCCAACTTCATCATCAGTCAGAATCCGCGCGCCTGTTCGACGAGTTGTCAAGGTTAGGAAATACAGGAGAGTCAAACCAATCAAACAAAGGTTAGTAGAGGGAAGAAATGGCTCAGAGCGCTTAGTCGAAACAAGGGCCAGGTCGATTATCGTAGAACCATTTTCAAGAAAAAGATAACACCAAAACAACAAATTATATAACATATTGCAACTACTTATTACTCCAGCACCCATAAATCATTCAATTTGCCACCGATTTCAGGCAACAGAAAAGCAAGAACGTATAAGGGAAACCTACAGTTATGAAATAAGCATACACATCCCCAATTTAGGCATACGCGGCGATCAATAAAGCTTTAGTTTCCTTATTTAAACATCGATTTTGAATTAGAAATGTTGATGTCGATGTCATGTAGTTAGTTGTATAGTACAGCGCCATTAAATTTTATTTTGCTTCTGCCATAGACTTCAGTCCTTCGCACGTGTGCTGAGAGCTTTGCTAATTTATATGTTCTCGTCTTTGCTTTAGAAGAGTGATAGTTGAAATGCTTGTCTATTGACCTTGGTAGCTTCCTGCAATGCTAGTCGTAACTACATCTTCTAGCTTCAAGATCTTTAGTTTAGAGAATAACTTGGATGAAGGCTTATTATAACTAGAAAACGTTATTGTTCTTATACCTTGTTGTTGCAGTATGGAGATTCGATGAAGAGCAATTTTTGCAAGCTAGGCCGCAACTAAGACATCAGTATGTTACGTGGGTGTGGGACAAACCGTAATATAAAAATTTTATTGTTGTTGCATCAACATAGTAACGAATTTTAGAAGGCAATCCAATTGCCCTTGTAATCTTATCAGAGAGTTCGGATATGTGATACCTCCTCGAGGGTCTTGAATGGAGTACAACTCCGAGGGTAGTTCACTTTGTTAGATAAATATATTTTCTTGTTATTAATCATGTTGTTATTAATATTAATAATTGATATTAAGTGTAAGCCTAAAACCACAAGCTTTTTTTCTAGGACGATATAAAGGGATTAGTGTCTTTGAACGTTTAATGATAATCTGTTTGCGCATAGTCAATCAAAGATTTTTGAGAATTCACGAGACATGAGTAAAATGTTAAGCCCTTACGAGAAAAACCTTTAAATGACATAACAGTGTCATCAGCTGGAGATGGCCGTGTATTTCCACGGTTCCTCTGCAAGATGCGGAGTGGATTCAAACTTTCCAGATATCTTAATTTTGCTTGGTGAGAAAAGCCAGCACTATCCTCGATAAACTCATCGAGGATACAGTTTAGCGTTGACCATCGCATGCCAGTTATGTTGTTGAGGTAAGCCTCTCAAGGAGCGAAAGATACGTGCTCACAGAGGCAGCCTACGTCCACTGGTCGGTGCTCAGACGGTCGTGAAACTGTCGTCCCACTGGTCGCGTGTTTCCAGGAGACACTCTTCTTGAAACCATGGCATCAGACAATCTACGGCATGAGGTGGATTTCCATATCCAGAAAATTTCATGCAGACCGAACGGAGCAAAAGATGCCGCTAATTGGTCCGCAGAAAATTAACCAGTTTCCACTGGGAAAATTTTCCGCGGACGGTAATTGCTGAAGTTCAGTAATTCCCGCCAAATATCTATTCAATCTAAACGCCGATTGGCCCATTTTGAAAGTTTGCCTCCAGAAATCCGCTCAAAGTTGGATTCAGCTCAACTTTGCCTGCCGCCGTTGTTGTTGGCGAAGAGTCAGGAGTTTCCCCGGATGCGCAGTCCATCGATCGTCGGTGACAGCAAATGAGGCCAGTCGTCGGATGTTGGTTGAGCCTCTCAAGGAGCTAAACAGCTCGATACGTGACCTCAAAGGGAGGCTCGGACGACTGGTCAATACTCTAACGATCGTGAAGCTGACGTCGCACTGTCCCCTGTTACCAGGAGACACTCTTCTTGAAGACCTGCCCAGCGGACGACGAAGTCGTACTGTGCTGGTTTTAGGTCTTCTTAGGAGATTCGCCAAACAGGGTAGCCACAAAAATATTTGACATACCGCCGCGTGATCTTTTTTCGGGCCACTCATTAGCATAAAACCAATAGGTTCTGATTGATTGATTGATTAGTAGCAAGCGACATCGGAAAGCTCGGGAAAGCGAAGTGGGGTAAACAAGAATTCGGAGATACAATTTCACTAAAGACCTGACGGCTAGCATGATTGCGTAGGCTGCTTCTAGCATAATTTCTGCTATTTGGTAACAGCGCATTGCCTTCTTCAAGAGCTTGGCTAAGAAAGAATCAAGAAAATTCTGTGTCATGTTATTTTCATTCGCGGCAAAGCAACATTGATCACATGGTGATAAAGAGTAGGTAACTTGATGAGAAATGGCGACCTGGCTGTAAAGGTTATTGAAGAAAAATTTGCTGCAGGGCAATCTGAGTAAAAAAAAAGCTCAACTTAAGCTTCAGACGATGGGCAACTACTTATTATGATCGTACCCCCTTGATACTTCGGGTCCCCAAGCACATAAAACAAACGCAATATTATGCTTATTTATTGGTTTTATGCAAATGAGTGGTCCGCAACTATGGCCGGAAAAAAAATCCCGCCTGCCAGACAAAGCGGTACGGAAAGATTCCGTGTTGAAAGTGATCCTTTACATTTGCTGGTTCGATCTTCGTAGTAGATTCGCCAAATAGAGTAACCAGGAAAAATTCGTCATACACCCTTCCTGCCCATCTAACGCCTCGCGAAGGCTGTCGAAATCCTGTTTCCTATCATAATCGCATTTCCCAAGAGATGTCCAAAAAGATACCCGCGATAAGCTTATCTTCAAACTTCCATGGAAATCACAGATTTGAATCGCGCGGTTATAATAACCTGCGATTTTAAAGATAATTTTTGAGACGTGCAGGTAACGCTTTGTCTAAGCGCACAGCACAGATGAGGTAGCTCTATTAGAATACAAATGTGTTCGTCAACAGACGAGTTCGTCATGTTTTAAGCAACATCCACTACTGTCTGTGGACGCTTCTGACGTAAAAGGCTAGTCTTTTAGTTCTTTAACGGACGCTATAATATAGAGCCCAATTAGAACTTTAACATAAAGCTTTTGCGTAATGTTTTAATGCAAAATATTTAATGGCAGAACCCATCATAAAGACGTGCATTAACAGTCGACATTTAACCAAGGCGTAAATTGTGTAAGTCCTTTCTGATGCCCATTCTTACCACCTGAACTGACTTGTACTCTTCATATAAAATATGCCAGGGTCCATAAAAAGTTGATTCAAAACAGCACTTTGCGGCGCCCATGGTTACGAATAATACCATTAAGATATTTGTCCTTTAATGAGGAAATAAAACTTGCTGTTGCTGACATTGATGTTTTAGCAACCCCTCACGTCGTCCAGATGCCTCTCCGTGTTGAGATAGCAGCAACTGAGAGAAATGCCTATGCATAACATGCCCATCACAACTCGAGGAAGCTGTAAATCACCAAATACAAATACATATACATACATATAAACAAATACATATATAGACACGTGCATACATACCTACATACATACACACAAATACATACATACATACATGCATACATACCTACATACAGACGAGGCTATAAAACACCCCACGCATACATACATACGTACGTACATGCATACCTACAACATACATAAGTACATAATACATAAATACACTATGCATACACAATACATACATACATACATACATACATACATACATACATACATACATACATACATACATACATACATGCATGCATGCATGCATACATACGTAAGTACCTACATACATACATGCAAATAAAAATATAATCACGCATACATACATTATATGCATACATACACATAATAAATACGACTCGCCATTTTGCAATATAGGTTAATTTACCAATCCAAAGGGACAACCAAAGTTGTGTATAAAACCAGTATATATTTGCTAAATGCATAGAGATTTACTCTGCTTTTTTAAATAAAAATCCTCAACATCAGAGAAGCAAATACACATTAAAAGAAACAGACCACTGGATGGCTTACACTACGTCCGCACGGAGAACCACTGTATGGCTACTTACACCACGTCCGCACACAGAATTAGAGCTAAAATCGAGAGCATACCATACCAACAAAAACGAGGGAGACTTATGTAGGCAATCCAACAGAGCTCGCGCTTAGGTTTTTTCTTGGTATTTTGTTCTCACGCTTTTTGGTTTCCCACCACAAACAAATACGCCAGCGTGAGAAACATCCTAGCGCCCCGAAGAATGGACGAGTTCTCGAGTACTACAAACCAAATGCGAAAAGCAAGTTCAAAAGAATCTAGGAACGGATAATTGTAGAAAACCTTTACAAGGTCCAGAATATTCAACACCTCTTCTTTCGACAATGCAGCGCCTCATTTTACTCACGGCTGGTTCGGAAAAACATGTTCAGGACATGGCGGTAACGAGCAGCGTGCACGCGATCACTTAGGTCAGTAACGACGGGGCTGATGTGCCAACTGCTACACGAACGGCATGAAAACAGAGTCTTGACTCAACTTGCACACGCAACCAGTCCTCAACTGCTGGTCGTACTCCGTCCATCGATGGAGTTGCTCTATAGTCAGGTTGCCTGGGTTTCTTCGAAGCTTTATGAACGAGTACTGCTGCGTGGCAATGCCTTCGTAACTCAGACAGTAAAGATCAAAACCGTGGCACACGAATTCGTTCAAAAATCGTGGAAATCTAAAACAAGAAAATTCAAATATTTAGCTTAACTCGACCTGGCCAACCAACCAGCCAACAAAGTTACCCACCCACATACTCATCCACACACCTACATACGTCCTTTCCACCTACACCTACTTACGCGAATTCCTACGGCAAACGACCAAGCAACTAACCAAGAAACCAACCCAACTACATCTACGTGCATACCGACCCACCAGCTCGTACGTACCTACCTCTCACAGCAGCTAACCATACAACCAACCAAGCAATCAACCAAAAAACAAACGAACAAACTTAGACCCCAGCTTTGTTGTAATACCTAGACCATTGCAAGACCTATACTCCTTGCCTCAATAGCATATATGACTCATTACTCGGAACACTGACCTTACGTTTGTAAATAATTTTCAACCATAGCCTTAGAACAGTGTTCTCGTGCAAATGGGGTCTCCGATCAGTTAGGACTAAGCTAAAGACGACCTCGGTTTAGGACGATCGTTAAAACTCCACGGATAGCTGTATTGATAGCAACGCTGGCACGCAAAAAGCTACAACTTGAAATGCCAGTAATTATATTCAAAACATGGTTGTCGTTTTAAGGCGAGACGTCTCTAACCGTAAGAAAAATATGCTGGCTGGGAAACCTGACAGTTTCTTGAGAGCTATAAACAGAGCCTATTTTAAAATACAAATCAAACGTTGATAGTTTAGCTTTGCGCATGATAACCTAATAAAATGGTTGCTGACCACGCATAAAAACTAGCAATGATACAAAACCCGCGATGATACCCCGAACGGAACAGAAACCCCGGAATCAAGACTGCAGGGGGAGGCACCAGCAAACCGCATTGCTTAATCGAATCGCGCAAACGAGAAGATTGTGTCATTGTTTCGGATGTTTCAGAATCCATCAGGCAGGAAAAGGGAGACATGGAGGCGGGAATGGGATTCTATGAACAGCGTAAGAGACGTACCCTCATCAAGTCGCAATTCGAAGAGCGCACCAGATCCATTGAGCGGGCAGATAAGAAATAGAACCGATTAAATTTGATTTTCTATTCAGCGAAATTGGGTTATCACGAAAGATATGCAGCTACGATGAAGAAGCGTGGAAGAAACTGTAGCTATAATTTTTTTTTCTAAAGGCCTGCGCTTACAATAGCTCGTTGATTGAGAATGGTTTATCGCTGAATGATCTTTTTCGCAGACCTCCCACGCCCAAGATATAAAATAAACCCTGCTCAAATTAAGTACATCAGCATAAGCTGCCTGCCGATTTTAAAAACCCGATGACATCCATCCAAGAAAATACCAAAATGTCACAAAAATTATTAGCTGTATTCCTTGCCTTTAAGATGTACCCAGCCTGGTAGGGTCCTTACTTCTTTTACGACATCCTACATCATAATTTCCAGAAGAAACAAAAAAACAACGGCTTATAAAAGGTGGCATGCTCCAGCGTCCTACAGCCGAAAAACTACCAAATTGGCAAACTGCACGGTGAACTTCAGCGGGCCTCCAGAGCCTCAACGCAGAGGTCGGAGGGCAAGCAGGGTATGTGACAGTTTTTTGTGGCTACCTTGTACGGCGAATCTCCTAACAAGACCTAACCAGCACAGTACGACTTCGTCGTCCGCTGGGAAGGTCTTCAAGACGTGTTTCTCCTTGGTAACAGGGGACAGGGCCATGTCAGTTTAAAGGTTGTTGGGGCATTGACCAGTCGTCCGAGCCTCCCTTTGAGGGCATATACCGAGCTCTTTAGCTCTTTGGGAGGCTAAACCAATATCCTACGACTGGCCTCGTTTGTTGTCACCGAAGATCGCTGGACTGCGCATCCGAAGAAACTCCTGGCTATTCACCAACAACTACCACACCCCGTCGACAAATTTACTACACGTCGAGAAATTTACTACACCTCGGCAATGCAGGAAAACTTTAGCGCTAAACGAACGCAGTAGTACCACAATGGTAATTACTTTAAAGAAAAAAAACTCGTTTTAATTTCAAGGACATGTTTCGACAAAACCTTTGTCATTTTCATCTTAACAAAACAAACTTCACAATGATATTTATGTGGAATAGGCGTGAACACACCAATCGTTCACAGCTAGAACACTTAAAAAACAACGTACATGGTAAACGCAATGCGCACGGGAGAAATATCATGTTCGGCCGTTTTTTTCCCGTTTTAGATCACGCTGCCACCAGCTATCCAAAGGAAACTCAAGGAATCGATGTACATCCAGTGGCATAAACCTGATCTCAATTCATAAATTCATCACTTATCCCTTAGTATTTGTGTAGTTGTTTTTCTCGTTTCCCCATGTTGTCCTTGTCGCGTATCTGTGTACAAAAGGTGTCTAAGCGTTTGTTCAAGCGTCGTTTAAGTATTTATCGTCTATACGTCCCTTCGCCTCTGCAGTGTTAAACGTTTCGATTTAGAATGTCTTTAACAAAACGTGCATATTTATTATTAGTTAGAGTGTTCCCGCCTCCTGTGCATTTATAACGGTCGCTTGCAAAGCTTAGTGGAGGATGACAAATAGATGTTGTCGAAACATGTCCTGAACTGAAAAGCGCATTCTTTCTGTTTGAAGTTGTAAGTCATTTTATTCTGCTTCGTGCATTCAGAAATAAATAATTTTACAAGGAAATAATACTAAGCGACAATCAATTAAATTGTTATGGAACTATGGTAACAAGGAAAGCTAGAGGCACTACTTAGCAAAAACAAGCACGTGGGTACCTGTCAAGTGGAAGGGTGGTTGTTGCGGCACACACTGTTGATAGCTGAACCATACCATCAAGAATGAATCCGCGAGGCATGCACGAACGAATAGTGGTCACTGTTCCCGTCGGATTAGCTTCCCGTCGCTTTCTTCTCTTCCCTGAAGCGAAAGATTCAAACGATTCATAACGCAGCAGCAATCTAACATAGATACTCAAAGAAGAATTCACTTCTGAAAAAAGTTTTCTACTTTTACGCATTATTCCCGCCCCTTGTATACGCACACACGCTAGGTAAACGCATTTCGCATACGCAAGAAGTTCAGTTCTGCTAAAACGGAACGTATCTTCAAGCAATCCATCAGGTAGATGACTTCAAATTTTCTTAATGACTGTCAAAAAATACAATCCGAACTAACAGGCATGCGCACGCATTACACAGTTCATTAACACAATTTAGAGATTCATTAACCTAATTTAGAATACTGCGTCTGGCGAGACGTCATTATCGCTTAGCGATCTCTCGCAGAATCACCGCCAACCGAGTTTTGAATTGCTACGCTTCTGCGGGGATCTATCGCAGATGCTATCCATCTCTCTCGGCGGAATATTTACACTACTACAGCTACCTATAAGCGTATTCTGCTATGTGTATACCTACATGTGTATATAAATATATATATAGCAGTGTATAACTATACTTATACCCTATAGCAAGCAATGCAATCACGACGTGAGAACGAAAAAGCTTAAGCTGCAAAGAGCAAACACTAATTTGCACTTGCAAATAGGCGCCCAATTTTTAGATGCTTGATAAGATCGCCAATTTAATGGCCGCGCAAACTTGAGACGAAGACTGAGAATGAGTCACGACTGGCAAAAAATACAATGCTTGTGAACAAATTTGCGTATATATATATATATATATATATATATATATATATATATATATATATA
>QQSS02204180.1:0-24489 GCA_003687565.2 Craspedacusta sowerbii
TATATATATATATATATATATATATATTGTCTCAAATATATAACAATACAAATCTCCACCCAGACTACAAATAAGAAAGTAAAAACAAAATAAGAAAAAAAAATCTGACTCAGCTATCCTACTCTCTTTATTGCGGCCTTGGTTATTTGGCATAGAAGATATTCGAAAAAAATAATTAAATCTCGAGTTATAATTTTGAGATGCTGAAGTGCCTAAAACTATTGAGCAATTTTGAAAAGCTGAGCTCCCTTCTTCAATCAAGACCACTCGGCTAATATTAGCATGTAGTGTTGAGGAAAGAGCAAGACATTCTTGCGCGAAAACGCCATGAGCTGAATCGATGAGCGCTAAAATGTGCTTGCGCTGAATTGACGTGCGCTGAAAAATGTCTCGCCGGTACGCTCTGATATGGCTCCGCTAAAGCGACGTGCGCTGAAATGTGTCTGCGCTAAAAATAGCAAACTTAAATGAGGCGCGCTGAAATGTTTTGTGCTGAATATTCTGTAGACCTTTGCAGTCGCGTTTGCCAGTTGTGATCATTAAGTTTTCGTTAAGGAGGTCAACCACCCCATCGCAAGAATTAAAATATCTCCACTGCTATTCTTGCTCTTCCTCGTCCAGCCTTTGACGACCTCAGCACATATCAACCAGACAGGAGATCAATAAAAGACGACGGGGATCGCTCTGAATGGGCATTGTACAAAAACTAGAAAAATTTTCTCGCAAGAGGGCTGGCTCTCGACCGTAAGAAAATAACCTGACTGTCTGCTTCAAAGTCAGCACCCTATTACTTTCGTCAACATCTGCCTCTCCATCCCAATCACTCACACCACGGGGTGACCAGCCAATGTTCACAATCTCAAGTCTGTGTGTGTGTACTTCTGTGTTAGTGTTAATTTATTGTGAAGTGCAATCTCTTATGTTTACCAAACTAACATTCGTACCAAACTAACATCTCTCCTCCGGACATGTTTTTCTGCAAAACTCATTTCGGGAGCAAGTTATATATATATATATATTTTATATTTATATATATATATAAATATATATATATATATATGTGTATGTATGTATGTATGTACCAGCGATACGACCATGCATATATATGTAGTCGTTATATATATAATAGGGCATTTTCTGAAAAATTGCACTGCATTTTGGGAACTAACGCAGCGTCCAGGGGGGCCTCGCCCAGTCGGGATGCTCCTGGGTTAGTTTAGTTGGATCGGGCGAGCGAGCAGTTACAAAAGAATTGTTACCTAAATGCGGCCCTCTCAGTCAACTTATAACAACGGTAGGAATTGCCTCGGTTCCTGTAAGGTTGGGTTGCTGGAAAAGCCTGCTGCCATATTTGAAGCATAAAGCTTACATGTGACCTGTCAAAACTGGTTTCCAAAGCACGCGTGCTAGTCATGTTTTATTGAACTTCTCCTGTCTTATCCTTTTTACCTGATTTGAAATAGCCATAGAACTATTTACTATCTTTCTTTCATCGCAATCATCCTGTTCCTGAGGTTGTAAGAACGACTAGCCAGGGTCGTTATAAGTTTGGTGCAGCGCTTCTAAACAAGCACTAACATTTCCAAATGATGACCGCATTAGCATATTCCTGACAGCAAGTGAGCAGGAAACTTCCAGTATTCAGTGAAAATTCTATCCAAAACCACCTTTATGCACGCTTCCCTTGCTTCTACTTTAGATGAGTTTTTTTATTGGTGCCGTAATTCCGAGTTTAACTATCAAGACCAGGACGAGTAAAGCAAGACTTCCTTATTATTCACAAGTGCGTTTGTCATCCCTGATGTTCCTTAAATTTTCTCATAAAGCGCTGGGGAGCGCAAATTTGGTTGCATTGAGGCTTCAAGTTGCTAGAAACTAACTGCAAGGCCGGGAATCCAAGATCTTATTTTTTGCTGTATTTTTCTCTTGCATCACGTCACGCTTTAGAACTATATTTATCCCGTATTTTGATAAAAACTGGAGGTATTTGAGCGCAACTTTGATATAATTTACAAAAACAATACACTATTAAACTACGATGTTCAGCTAAACTATTATGATCTTATCTTAAGCATGGGAACCGTGATAATACTTGCGCTGTTAATAAATGTACCCTTATGGTTTATTCGGGGGTATTCATATTTGGCTCTCCAGCGAAAGTCAGCCATCATCTATATATCCAATCTACCCTGAAACTGCATTCCATAATCTTCAAACTTTGAAATAACTGGCCTTGGTCATGGCTAACAACACCGGGATTTTCCGCGAAGCCGCCAAGACAACCATGTATAAAATAAAGGTTGATCTTCAAGGCGCAACCAAGAGCTTTGAATCTCCCTATGTTTCCTGAAAAATTCTGTGCAAATACTTGCACGTCAGTCTCTAAAAAAATTCATGGCTTACATGTTTAAATAAAAACTGAGCAATCGTCGCAAGGTCTCATCTTTGAAGAACAAGTGAATTTCTGCTTGGTTTAAGGTTAGATCTTAGAGGCAAGTTTGTTTCAACCCAAATCTTCCCTCGGGCTCCAACATCTCACAAACCGAAAAAGCAGGGATACTTTGTCTCCCCGGGTTAATAACTAGAATGCATCCGTTTTAAGATTAACCCAGACAGCCCAATCGTGTTTGTCGAAAGACTGTAAGTCAATGCCCCTCTTTACAGCCCCAGGTTCCGTCTTGGATGCAAAGATGTCT
This sequence comes from Craspedacusta sowerbii, assembly GCA_003687565.2. Taxonomy (NCBI): domain Eukaryota; kingdom Metazoa; phylum Cnidaria; class Hydrozoa; order Limnomedusae; family Olindiidae; genus Craspedacusta; species Craspedacusta sowerbii. The sequence continues at coordinate 2,697 of QQSS02204180.1, forward strand.
AGAGCTTTCTTGAGAGGCCCGGATCACGTGCCAAATCCTTTCACTCTGATCTCATCTCCTAAGAAATGACGTTACACGAATTTCAAAATCTGCGCCAATATCGAGATTGTTTCCATCTAGGTCACTCAAATCTTTTGGAGGTCGTTTCTGAAAACGCGGGAACGATAATTTCAACGGAACGATGCATTGGTCTTATAGTTAATGGTTGATTAAGATATTCCAGTTAAGCTTTACTGTCAAATCCTGATGTTTTTACTAAAATTAAGTTTGACTCTTGTGTCAATCTTTTGCTCTCCTTAAACAATGCTGACGCCAAAAAACATTTCGTTTATGTCGTGATGTTTCAGTCCATATCCGTGCACACTCTTTTCCCAAAGCCTGCACACTTTGTAAGGGTCTCAAGCTTGGTTTTAGTCAGCAGGTTTTACTTTCAAATACGCCAAAGGCCTTTACAAAAGCGCCTGTAATTTTCTCAGAGCTGGTACGGGTTAACTAGCAGAAGTACATCAGGAGGTGCATACGTCTAGACATCGAAGACGGGAATTATCAAGAGCAACATGATCTGAAACGAGGAAATGTAATATCCCTAAGCAAATAAGGCACTAAGAATGAGTAGTTGCAAGCTTTTGAAAATTAGAACTAAACAGTACAAAGCGTAATAGAATAAACTTCACTTAACTTCCTTCTTTGAACTACACAGATTGTACCACGCTGGCTCAATTGTGACTGCGAATTAGAAGTAGCGTGGTGCCCTATGGCAAGTAAGTGTTCAATCTGCTAGTTGTTAGCATTTGAGCGAATAATCAGATGTTTTAACAGACAACGACATATAGTAAACTAGGTCACTATAAAGAAGGCTATACTACCGCTATTAACTTTCTTCACCGGGAGAGTAAGCTATAAAGAAAGAACTTTATGCGGTGGGAGAAAAATGACTCGGAATACCAATTGAAGTTAAAATCAGCATAAATATCTAATTCAAAACAGTTCTCATCCCAAACTGCTCCCCAGTATAATAGGACGAGGTATTCGCAATACCAGTTTGAAGTAATTCTATCGCTATCATTCTTCCGCCATTTTAAGAGTTTGCTATTTGGATTGTTATATTGGGGTTTGTGCTTACTGACAGGTCTGTAGTTCGCTTGTAGATGCGTAAAAGCGATTCTAATGCTCGTCTCTGCCATTAGCTAGATCCTGGGCATACTATCCCTACGTTCTAAAAATAATTAATTATACTGCCAGGTTCCAACTACTGCCTGTCTTAATTATTTAAAGATTTTCGTACGAATCTTCGTCAACATTGCCTCCTTTGCCGTCACTATGCGACAAAAGTCAGCTTTCACGAAGACAAGATTTCCTGTTGAAGCACGGTGAAGTGCGGATGTATAATTACGTTCTTTTCATCTACACACTGTATGGAATACACTAGCAAGAGCACACGCACTTGTTGTCTAGTCCTATGTTGGTGTGTCGGCGTTCATTTCAATTAGCAAATCCTAAGCCATAGTAGGCATTCCAGCTAAATCCAGTCCACCTTTTCGCAGACCAACACAACTATTCCTGGCATCGCGTGCTTCATTTTACGTGCGAAAGTTTGAGCACGTACATTCTATACAGAGAGTAGCACAGCAATGCTGATAAATTCATTTTCTTAAAAACCAAGCTTCTTAAAGTAATTAAATTAACTTCGCACACAAACTAAATCTCGAGCATATTTCCGTACCGCGAGACATGCGAACGATCATCTGCAGGCTATCGCGATCGCAAAAACAACCTGGAAAATACAACGGCTGTCGCCTGTCTTAACCACGGCGATCCGACTCAAGGTTGTCGTAACACAAACACAGGCACACCCAACATCCATGAACTGTACAACGAATTTATATCGCCAGCATCGCACACCTCCGACCACCACAGGGAAGCACTCGTGACCAACACAGAAGAAAGCAAGGAGCGTAACCGGCGCATGTAAAACTAGCTTTGCACCTAGCTAGCCGCAAGGATTCATCTCGGCACATTAAGAGAAAACGGGCTCGTTAGAATGCCTCGCATTGCTGGAGCGTTACGACTCCGACTCCGCCACCCAGACGGCGGTAGTTCATTCCACTCTGCAGCTTCCACTGGTTGCTTGCTTGGTCGTACACCTCGATCGTCTTCAGATACGTTGTGCCGTCAAACCCACCGACAGCAATAAGGACTCCGTTGACGACAGCAAGACCGACTCCACTTCGTCGCGAATTCAAAGCGACCACGGGTGTCCACGAGTTCGTTTTCGGGTCGTACTTTTCAGCACTGCTCAGCTCCGTTGTGTCGTCACGACCTCCAACTTCAAATAGCAGACAGTGGCAATGACATCACAAGAAAGAACGCACATCGTAGCATTCATGTCTTCAGCCAGAAAGACGATATCCACCGACGTATCAGTTACCAAAAAGACCTTAGCATTATCAATCTTAAAAGCCCGACGCATTATCAATTTTCAAGCCAAGAAGAATTGATATCAATCTTTTTCATCCAGGATCCCAAGCTGGAAGATCAGCTTAATTTACTTCAAAAACGCAACCTAACTATCAAACGTTAAACGGTCCTAATCTCAGAAACAATCGCCGAAAGAATCATGAGACGCCTAGCTTAAACAAGGCACAATAAACGAAAAAGTCTTAACGACATCAAAACTAACCAGCATAAATGCAGCCCTGATAGACGGCAGCGCCCAGATGCTTCCTTTTTGTACCCATCGGGCGGATGGGCGACCACTGATTGCAAGACGGATCAAACTTCTCGACAGAACTCAGGGGAGACGTGCCATCAGACCCCCCGATAGCGAACAAGTAGCCGTCCAAAACCGCCACAGCTACACCTAGCGCCGAACAGCCAAAAAAAAAAATTACTCAAATGGAATTATAGCAACCGGGAATACAACTGCTAGCATACTTCGGCTTCCAGCTACCCTTATCAGACGAGAATCAAATTCTCTTTCCACGAGTAAATTTCCTGTTTCCTAGAGTCTGGCTTAATGGAATTCTGAGCTGCTTGCAGCTACGTAGACCCGTAGCTACGACTTTTTAATAGACCGAAGGCAATTAGCAATATCAAGTCTCTCCAGTACGCCACAACTGATGCTCTCTTTAAGAGACTTTATCATGGCAGAAAGCGAGGGATGAAAAACAACCCCGAGAAAAGCAAACAGGTCATGGATACTAAATCCAAGTAATGACAAACAGCATTCTTGATAAAACCTTAAATTTGCGTGGGACAAATTTCTTCAAAGCAGGACAATGCATTGGGTAGTAATATCCTGTGCGAAGACATCAACAGTTCTAGTTCACTTAATCTACCAATTAAAATGCTTAATCAACTGAGATTTTTATTAATTCAAATAGAATGTCCGCCTAATATATTAAAGTAGATATAATAGCTCTCCTGAGCCGAAATAAACCGTTTTCCACACCCGGATTTATGCTTTCGGAGAATTGTCAACATGAATCTTTTTTTTTTCTTGAAAATAGTCCAAGTGAACCAAATAAATAATAGACTTTCAGAATAGCGTAATAAATCCTCATACTCCTAAACTTACCAAGTCGTCTTGAGCTCATCGGCGAGATACGAATCCACGAATTGGCCTTCGAGTCGTAGCGCTCAACTATGTTCAGACACGACACACCATCTTGCCCACCAACAGCATACATAAATCTGTAAAACGGAGTATGTGCGACGCAAATTATTGCCGTTACGGACAAACCATACGTTAAGCAGCCAAAGCCGCTGATCAAACCACCATGAGACACATCTTCCGATATCCCAACAAAGTAATAACACTATTGGCTATGTAAGAGCAACGTCCGGCAACAAAACGCTAAACTGGAGACAGAATGCTCAATGCATAGCAGGTACTCAGCGGACATTGCGGTTTTTAGAACAATTGAACTTTGCGGTTAAAAAAAAAAAAGACGCAACTTGAAAAGTAGAAAAGGCAATCGCCCAAAGTATTCCGCCACAAATTGAAAGACCATTTTTAAACCGTTGCATTTGTTATTCTGAACCTGAAAGCAGAAATTTGTAAAACTTTCAAATCGCGCGTTTTAATTTGGAGATGCAGCTGAAACTCTCGACTACTTTTAAGAAGCATGTCGTGTTCAGGAATTGCAAAGACAGGAAGAAAGGGCAACCCATTTTTGCGCTAAAACGTCGTGAACTGAATCGAGGCGCGCTGAAACGCGGTGCGCTGAATTGAGGGTCGCTGAAAAGTGCCTTTGCTAAATTGAGATGCGCTGAAATGTGCCTGCGCTGAATCGAGGCACGCTGAAACGTGGCTGCGCTTAATTGAGGTGCGCTCAAAGGTGGCTGCGCTGAATTGAGCGGCGCTAAAATGTGGCTGCGCTGAAACGTGTGAGATAAACTGAAGCGCGCTTAAAGGTGGTGCGCTGAATCGTCTATAGAACAGCCACGTGGCTGCACAAGAACTTCTTGACATGCTTACCCAGATAAGACAGCAACGCCAACACTGGTCCTACAGGTACTAGTCGGGGCAACGTCGGAGCTCCACTGATTCGTCTTCGGATCGTATCGTTCCACTGAATTTAAATAGCTGGAGCCATCATGGCCACCAACCGCATAGAGGAGGTCATCCAGTACAGCGACACCGACACCACAACGCCTCTTGTTCATGCTGGATACCATGTGCCACTCGTTCTTGTGAGGGTTGTACCTAAGGAAAAAGCGCCTAAGAGTAGATCATAGACATCTAAGACGCTGACTAAGACGCTGCGTGCATCATTATCCACCCATAAACAAAGACTAAACCAATCCGCCATCCTTCGGTATGAGTTTCTCACTACAAGCAACTACATGAGAATGGCCAACACTGTGATGTGTCTCAGGCTACAGGGGGTTCCTAACGCGATCAATCCTTGGCAGGAACCTCGGCACCATCCCAGGAGAGGTGTGGCTTTCATATCGCATATGGGCGTTAAGGCATTGGCCATGCAGTTTCCGGCAAATCAAAATCTGGGACGTGCTACGATTATAAAGAGGCTGAGAAACATACCGCGCGTAGGCCAATAGGTCGCGCCAATTTTTGCGGCTACCATGTTTGGCAAATCTCCTAAGAAGACCTACCCAGCACAGTACGACTTCGCCGTCCGCATTTTCAGCATTGGAGCAGGTCAATGGAGCATCGTTGACAGTGCGATGTCAGCTTCACGTTCATGGGAGCATAGACCAGTCGTCCGAGCATCCATTTGATGGCACGTAATAAGTTCTTTAGCTCCTTAAGAGGCTCAAACAACATCCGACGACTGGCCTCATTTGCTGTCACCGACGATCGATGGACTGCGCATCCGGGGAAACTCCTGGCTCTTCACACAGTGATACCACGCCTAAGCAAGCCTTCGAACGCGACATGGCCGGCATAGTGGACCAGAATTTTCAAGCGCGCATGCCGCGGGTAGAAGATGTCCACATAATTCAACTTTCCGTTACGCATATTGCCGCCGATAGCACCGCCGACGTATATGGAGCTAATTAGTACCGAGCAGGAATATCCTGGGAGACTTACAGTAAAGGAACATTTCCAACGCTTTGTTCAGCATGTGATCCCGGTAAATGGAGCTGATCGTGCTGCCCGAACATGCGAACAGATCCATGGTTCAAACAATTAACCGTGATAGGGAGCAAGGACCCGCATGCGCGCACGGTTGCATTATCGTCGACTCTTTTGGCGCTGATAACCAGCCCAACTTTCATGCTTCGCCTTCAACTAGATTCTATGGTCTTTAGTTTTTGGCTAGCAGTGCGATTTCATCACTGGTGATCGGTAATACGCTCTTGAACGCCTAAGTCTATGCACAAGGCACGATGATGCTGCTAACGCGTTTTCTATGACAAAAAAAAACTGGGTGAAGACGAACGAAAAAGGGGATACGATTAGACCTCGTCAACGGCCAAACTCCATTCAGTCATTGTAGATGCACCTTGTCCAACGTCTAAAGATACTCCATGTTGCTCATACTCTCCGCTATTTCATGATGTCGCCCAAGGGCTATATTGCTCGAATGAGCGTCCTGCATGCATCGTAGGATTATGCGTAGAGGCATGCTGGCAGCAGCATACGGGAGTCGTAAAGGCACAAAAGAACTTCCCTGCCGCTGACAGCGAAGAAAGGTGCCACGCCAGTTTGCACACTCTTATTTGTCAGACGACTTCAGCAACTTCGGGGATGACGTCGCTATAGTCAACCTTGCGCAGGATATAACGACGGACAACACGAAACAGAAAAAGATATGTAAAAACGAAATCGAATGCAATTAACGATGTCCCAATGCAGCCAGCAAAGACGGTTAGCGCAGAATCCTGAGCGACCTTCTCGATATATTGAATACCTAGTTCAGAAATCTAGAATCGCGCCAAATTCGGTTTCGATTTCACCTACGACAATAAGGTAGAAAGGAAACCGTCCCAGGTCCTCTATGGTACAAAAAGGCGGGAAGGACTGTTTTCAAAAGCTTAGTGCTAAACACTATGACACAATCAGCACGATTCCACAAAAAAAACTCTACGCAGCGGCATAACAAACCGATGGCGAAGATCCTTTGTAAGCGGCTGCTAATTTGGCACATTATCCAGTCTAGAGGGGGCACGTGGTGGATAACACAATTCGCTAATTTCCAGAAAACAAGCATTAGCACTACAACGCTACCAGTGACGAATTATGAAGCAAACAAAGAACCGAAATGTTCGCCTAACATCAGCATAAATATACAAGCAAATTTCAATACCAAATCTATGTTGCAAACATAGCAGGCTCTATCTATGACGTGCATAGGAAAGAAACAATCCCTACTGGACGCACAGGAAGATGCTTAAATAACACCTTAGATTGACCCTGACTCAGTAAGCTCTACAATAACAGTTGCCCATAACGGCAATACTCCCAGTACTACATGGACATCTTAAAACCATGAATATGAAAACAAACCTGCAATCAATGTCCTTTCAATAGTCCTATCCTAAGGCTCCAAAAGAGCTATTTGCATGATGAAATCTTCATAAAACTGGTTATTTTCTGGCTCAAACTGCCTTTGAAAAATCATTCCCAGTCCTTTTAACTTGAAGCAACACCTTATCGACAGAACAAGAATTTACAGCAACTTCACATGAGTTAAGTGGTCCCATTAAGCTTTGCGCAACAACCTACAACAATATCACAGTGTGGCCTTCTAATTAAAGTCTAAATTCAATAAAAATTAGGCTAACCTTTCAACGCTATTGATAGCATCACCAGTGCACCAACCACCAACAGCAAACAAGACCTCTCCTCGCTTACTTGGCTGCCTTGGTTTGAAACGAGATCCCTGCATTAGCAAGCGCTGCTCAGGTAGAAGAAGGTAGTTTTTTGCCTCATCAAGGAGTTCGCGACAAGTCTCGTCATTTTTTATAAGAACATCAGCACTTACAGTAGTAACCAAAAACTTTGCACTTACTAATGGCAGCCGTACATGTTTGAGAACCTCTCTTAGACATTCTCTACGTTCTTGGATATTATACTTTACCCATTTCATCACAGCAGTGAATACTTCTTCCTCTGAATTGACGTTCAGTTCGTCACTTGAGATAATGTCACACAAGTGGCTTACTGGCAACAACAAAAACTCTTCGCTACCAATAACATCTTGAAAATTATGCAGCGTGTACAAATCTGCCACATGCAGTAAGTCAGTGCATGCATGAGTGTCAGCAAAAGCCTTAATACCCAGGCAATTGGATGGATCAAGCTGCTTTTTTAAAAACTCACAGCATGCTTCCTGGATTTCATTTAGCTGCAACAAGCAAGCAGCAGGTAGCACAGTTTGTACATTGGTTTCATCAATTTTTATACACGATGTATAGGTAAAATCAATTAACAGCTCCATAGCTCGCTCATCAACATCTTTTATAGTGACCTCATTTTGCTTACTTTCAGCCAAGTCATTTGTAAACATTGCACGAAAGTACGGACAACAGGCAGACAGAACTATCTTATGAGCATGAAGGGTTTGGTGGCCAACTTTGATCACAATATCACACAACTCTTTTGTTTTACGCAAAGAATCCAGTGTCGCCAGCAAAACTTTTGGATGCCTTTCCGAGGAATGCATGTAGTAGGGCTTCACATTTAAACATGACTGCGCCAACCGCAAGGGGATGCCGTTTCTGGAATTGATTTGTGTTCTTGAGACTGAAATTGAGTTACGAGTACTACTTAAGACTGAGGGAATATTCCTCAATTCTTTTTCTTCTACTGCTGAAGGAACATCATAGCTGGCCATCAGGGCTGGAGATGCAAATCTAGGTTGATCCAAAACTAACTGAGGAGGTAGTTCCTCCGGAGGTAGGTCCATTTCACAAAGCTCCTTGTCTACTAAAAAACGAATGTTGAGATAATATTTACCAAGTGGAATGTTAAAAGTAAGTAAATATCAACTAAAATGAATCCAAGAATGAAGTATAAATTTTAGAAACCCCGTGTGGGAGTAGAAAGAACTTTGAATTAGAAGGGCAAACCAGATCAGTAACACCACTTAGACTTGTTGAACTGGAGCAAAATTTGCAAGAGCATTTACCCAACTATAAAAATTAAAGAAATAATAACGCAAATTTGAGTCACAACGACGCATGTCAAGCAACAGGCTACCAAGGTAAGCTTTAATTGCTGCTTCCCTAAGTAAGACAAGTACCACTTAATAAATAGACCAAAACAGAACTCCATGATTTTCCTGATATAGCAGTAGCAGCAGTTTCAGGATATATATACACACATGACCAGCACTGTAGCTTTGATTCAACTGCAAAAATCGAGCAAGTAAATCAACAACAGCACACAGCAACCTCTTTTCACAATATCTGGTATTCAAGATAGCAAGACAGAGCATAGGCTTAAAATACAAATACATGTTCAAGAGGATGCCAATCAATCTGCCAGTGACTAGTATAGATTGCCAACTAGATCTGCAACAAGCATGGAGGAGCAGGAGCAACCTGTTGCATATGCACAGGGTATATGTGATGCCTGTATTTCTATTTTTTTTAGCAGACACTTACAACAATGATGTGCCAGTAGGTTAGAATGAGTTTACAATCATCTTTTTTTTTTTAGTTAGTTTAACGTTAATGATGAAATTATCTTGATTACTCAGGCTTGTTGCACCAAGAACACATAAATTTTATGACTTTGCAACCTGAAACCTTATAGGATGTACATGTTAAGCTTTGATGGTGGACAAGGAAGTTAAGGACACAAGCATTACTTGTGTCATACTCATATAAAAAGTTCAAAATAGGTAATGAGAGTCTCAAGCACAGGAGCTATTTCTTGAGAGGTAGATTTCATTAACATGAACAGAGGTTTTGCATGGCAGCAAATGGTCAGCACCCTTAAGCATATCAAATGCTTTAAAGATAGGACCAACATGAGAAGTTCAAACAGAGAATGTCTTGATATAGGTAGCTACTTTCTGAAGTAAAATCCATATCTATGTACTAGCTTGTTCAGTCCCTAGAAATACAGTGGAGAGATGAGGAAGAATATTGAATGCTGTGGTACTTTGGAGGCAAATTTAGGAAAATGATGTCAGAATATAGCAAAATATTGCTTGCCTTACCTTGCTCGTAACTCGAAAACTACACTCTAGAAAAAGAAGCTCATCTAAAAGTAAGCCCAGGAGATTCAATGTCCTACATGGGTGTAAGTATGAAAAAAAAAATACTTTCATTTATATAGATTTGGGCACCTGTTTTGGGGGCGGAAGATATCTTTTCCACCTTATTAATTTTAAGGGCAATGTTGTCAGGCAGCAGGCACTGACGTAAATTTTTTTCGATGAATATTTAGACGTTTGTTTAGTGACTTCATAGTGAAGGTGAACGTTGTATCGTCAAAATCAGGAGTCGTCAAAATCCGGCAGCATATCTACATAAAATATAATCGAATAACTTGATGTTTCACTCAAATACTAAGGGATTCAGAAAACGAACAGAGCAGAGCTTCCGAAGTATCGAAATCTCTTTGTGCAGCAGCTCCATCTATTAATATTTCAGAAGCGTCTTTCCATTACGCGCATTCGAACGCCGCAAGTATGGTGTGGAGGAAAGGCTTGCCTGTGTTTGCAAAATCTGCTGATTCATGCAATGTCGTCCTTATTTGAGGGCCAGGAAGCCGCACTAGCTGAAACGAGAACGCTTCCTCGATTCATCGAATAATGAAAGAACATTTTTGCAGACGTCAAATCGGTTAGATATACGAGCGTCTACTATCTGCTTGAAAATTCAGTTACCTGGATGCTCTGGTACCGGAGAAGAGATCCGGCAAGATCTTATTTATTTTAAGATATATATCACTAGGACACTGGAATGGCTACGGAAGTGCTAACCGGTAATCACCAACATCATGTTCGAGTGAACCAGGTAGAAGCTCGAATTAAAAACGGTCTTAAGAACTTCGAAGGACAAGCAGTTCTTGGAGAAGTGTCTAGAATTCTGATTGATACGGGGAATATCGCTAACTGGAACAGTCTGAAGTCAAGGAAAGTTACGCAAAGCCCGGCAAGTGAAGTGAGTAACTCGAGCATGTCTATGAATTGCTGACGTTCGTGATATTAAGCAGCAAATACGGGTTCTGGCTTTCCTTCAAGTATTTCAGAATGCTGTCCCTGCCCCGCTGTCTTTTCGCTGTGTGAAAGGCTGTTCAAATGGGAAGTGATTTTTGCGGACCGATTTTTAAAAGGATTTTCTTTTGCTTGTGATAAGTTTAATGTTAATCCATGCATATGTATGACTTTTAGTTGTACTATAGCTTGCTGAAGACGCTACAGGATTGGTCTCAAGTAGATATACCTGACTCAGAGGTATTTTTTAAATGATTATGACAGTCACTCAATATGTCTTGTTTTGCTAATGAGAGTTTAACACCCAATTAATTGTTGTTTAGGGAGTCAGTATGTGTCTATCGTACTGATATTGCTTGGTGTTAGCTGTTTTGGCTATTAGCGTAATCAAAATGCTTGTAGGTGAGCTGTTCTTGTTGTTTGGATTATGTGGAACCCTTGTTACTATTTTTGCTGTTTTTATTTTCCCAGGGAAACGGTGCCGATGACTGCTTTGTTAAGAATAAAAATGCTGACAGTCTAGAAAACGAAGAACGAGGATTGTATAAAGTTACAGGTACTATTATTTTGATACTGCTTCTTTTTTGTGCGAGGGGGATAGTTCTGGATGTCCCTACATACTTTAGCTTTGTGAAATATGCAAATGCAGGGATATTGCAGAGAATAATTTGTTTCTCAGTAAAGCATGTCATTCCTTATGGTACGGAGTATTAGCAGGATGTATTTTAAGATTTTTTTTGCAAAATGCATATTGATGATGTTAAAATATTGACTCCTAATGAGTTAATAAATTAATTTTTTATGCAAACTTAGTTAACATTGAATAGTAGCTTTTTTCTTTTCTAGTTAAGGTTTTTCTGCACAAATTTGACACCAAGTATCTGAAAGAAGCAATAGACAATGGTAGGTAACTTGCTTGAGTAAATTTTTTCTGTTTTTTTGTTTTGTTTTTTGCAGAATTATAGATGATTGAAATTTCTTAATTACATTTTTGTCACTACACTGTTTGAATGTTTTTATAATTATTTTACTTAGTGTTGCAAGAGCTAAAGATTCAACATGTGGACACTGTTTACCTTGCGCTTCCTCCCATTGATGACAAAACCCCATTTTTAGAGGCAATGACTCCCTTTTGGCGGGTATTGACTTTGTTACTGTTAATCTATCTTATTTCTTTTCCTGGATAGATACGTGGTCTTCTTTTGTGGTGTCTTAGAAAGACCACTTTTGTGTCAATGTAAATTGTTTGTGGTGTCTTTGAAGGACCTCTTCTATGTAAATGTAAATTAGTTTTGATGTCTTTGAAGGACCACTTTTGTGTCAATGTGTGGTATTGAAGCCCTTCAGTCTTATATTTAGACCTATTTTACTGTATTAGGAGTTGCTAATATTTAATATGTTATTTTGGAATGCATTTCTTTTCTTCCAAAGCTGTTGACTTCCTTCGTTTCTTATTTGTTGCTGTGGTAAGCATTCCCTATCTTCCAGAGCTCTAAACTTATTCAATCAAGGTTTTTGTTTTTTTCACCATTAACATGGACAAGTCATTTTGTTTACATGCCACTTGTGGTTCTAGCTCATATGGTCAGGTTCAAATTATATAATTTGTTGTAGGAGCTTGAAAGACTGCAGGAAGCTGGCATCACTACTCATATTTCGTCTTGTGATCTTGATGCTATTCGACTTAAAATGTTAATGGACATTGCTAAAGTAAATGTCATTCTCATGCATTATACATTAGTTCTTTATGGGAAAAATGTATGCGTTGTCAATCTATTGAAGCTTATCATTTGTTCCAGATTTAGTTGCCTTCTGCACTGGTGGCTTGTTGGACATTTTGTTAGTGTACTTCTTGCTCTTAGTTGGGCTGCTGCTACCTGCAAATTAAATTTGCTTGATTCAGATTCGTCCTGAAGTCAACCAAGTGAATCTTACATCCTGCTGCCACATGCCTGAGGTGAGGGAATTATATCCGTTGAGTTCAGAATGCATACAGGTAGGAAATCTGTTTGCATGGTTTCTGTCGACAACATGGAAGTTGAATAATTATCAACTTTAATGACATGACAGTCGCTGTTAAAAGTTTTTTATTAGGTGTTTTTAGAAATCAGGGTCTTGCACCAGAATCCTTACGTTAAAAACACGGTTATCGGACTCGAGCCTCTTTTTCGCTTACCTATTGTTATTTATGCTTTAGGTTTTACGAAAGCTTTCAGATATAGCTGCTAAAGTTTTCAATCATTGATTGGTTGATTGATTGATTGATTCATTCATTGTTTTAAGTTTTTGAGTTGATCATTTTGTTGGCTGTGTTGTTTCATATATGCAAGATATTTTTCATTCCTTGCAGGATTTGGTAGCGTACGCAAAGCAAGTTAATGTTCTTTTACACACACATAGTGACCAGCCAGGTAACATTTAACGGGTATCCCTTTGTCACATGTGGAAGTCTCTGTGCATTTTCAAAAAAACCTGGTTTCCCTGTTTGTTCTCGGTGCGCTGTCACGTAATTGTTATTCGTTCGTGTGACAAGTTAGAAGTTATTGTTGTAAAGTTTGTTTGCTTTGAAAGCGAGGTGCCAAGTCTTCCGAACCTGTAGTTTCTAGATCGCTTTTCATTACTTATGGAAACCCTTCTTCGGGCCATTGGCCCCTCCCCTGTGCGCCCGTGAATGGGCGATTTTTGTATGTTAACGTTTATTTTCTGCTATTTCTGCTGCTCATGATGCTCTGCTTTGTATCTTAGTGATGCTCTCGGAAGACAGCCTGCAGCAGCTCGTGCATTCTGTGTACCCAACCATGGAGCGAAGATTGTCTACGAACTGGGTGCTGCGATATGCTGTTGTCGTCAAGTGTCGTGGCGTCATAATGAGCAAAGGGTTAGTTCCTTCTTGATATCTTGAAGCTCCGCCTTTGAATAAGTATTTTTTATTTCTTTATTTTATTTGTTTATTTTATTTATTTATTTATTTATTTATTTTTTTGCGTTTGCTTTGTCCCTTTGCTGGCAACAATCGGATTGTAGGAAAGTTATTCTGCAGCTTGCAGGCTTTACAATGGCCATTTTAGTTGGAAACTTTTTCGACGTCCTTCCTTTTTGCAGATGCTTGTTATAACTGCGTCGCCGCAGTATTTCATGCGCAACCGACATGTCCGAGTTTATTATTTGCGGGCTATCTAACGAATAAGTTTATTTTCTCTATTTGGCGGGACCTTAAATCTTGCTTAGGTTGTAGTTTCCATGTTGTCTCATGATCATTTTTTTTTTAGATATATTGCATCATTCGAATAAAATGGGCGTAATGTGGAATATGTTTTCGTATTAATCGAGAAGAGACTGCCTCCGACTTATTGTATATGGACTTCTAAACAGTTTAAAATGCCACTAAACGAAAGCTGTATATATTGATTTTAGTTGTTTTATATGTTGGTATTTGTACAGTGAATTCCCTGTCATTCTATGCTGCCTACGTGAACTCAAGTACAAACCTCAACCCCGATTGCCCTTAACAGCAAAACAAGGTGCCTCTCCCTGGCCCGTCTTGAGTACCTCTCGCACTTGTGTAATTGGACTCATCGTTTGCGACGCTATAAAGCTAATTGCGCTAGGAGTATGTTAGTCTCTTCCAGTATTCTGGCAGGGCTTCTGATGCAGCGTGGAATCCCCTCCGTATTTGCTTGTAAACTGAAAGCTGTTAGCTGAAAGTGCATGAGGGTGATTTTGGTTCTTTTATCCTTGTATTTAAGGCCTGTTCACGTGCCGCATTGAATTTGTCTTCCAGGAACGCGGTTATTATTTAATACGAATTTCCGTTTTAAAGTCTTGAAAATTTCTTTTCAGCACATTTGTGATTCGTTTATGTACCACGGAGCTATTGTTCCAAGTGCATTACTTGTGTGGTGTGAAATTCTACGCCCTTTTTCTTGCGGCGCCCTCTCGCATCACGGACCACGATGTTGTCAAGTGTGAACTAGTGCGTGGATATGGTGCGTGGAATTAAGTGTGACCTTGTGCGTGCCCTCGGGGAAATGATAGACAAGTGTGAACGTCCGCGTGGATATGGTGAACGAATGTGAATCTCCGTGCGGATATGGTTAACAAGTGTGATTATCCTCGTAGATATTTGCACAGGTGTGAATTTCCGCGTGGATATGATGCAAAATTTAGAACTTCCGCGTGGATATGGTGCGCAGGTGTGAAAGTCCGCGTAGATAGTCCTAGCTGAACTTCTGCTTGAGAATATGACGGGTCATCGTGTGCTTAACTGGCGTTAGGGAATGGAGGAACTGGTGAATTTCTTAACTTGACCGATTTCAAAATGTATGCGCTCGTGTTATATGAGCCTCACTGTGCAGTATTCGGTGCTCTAGACCAAACCAAACTTTACAGTTCCGTAGACATAGTATTTTCTTTTCCTTCGTCAACTTCGTAAAGGAAATTCTCATTTAAGAATCCAATTCCTTCTACCACGAGGCACTCAGTTTGTTTGAATATTCTGTAAGGGCCCTAAACAACATTCTCTGGAGAGTCCTGTTGACTAGTTGGCAAGTGACATGAGTTGACGAATTAACGAGAGAATTTTCAAAAATCATGTTTGGCTAAATAACTATGAGCTAGCGAAACCAACCTTTTAACGTAGGCGATACGTAGGTATGTATACGATAAAGTTTGTCTCTTTAGCTGTATAGATGATGTGATATCTTTCCTTACTTATCTTAACTCTAGACACCCAGACATTAAATTTACTGTCGAGTATCGAACAGAAGGGAAGTTGCCTACCTGTTCATCGCACTACAAACAAAGGTTTTCTCTCTCCGATTTTCCGCAAGAACGCGTTTACTGGTCTTCTGTTGAATTTGAATAGTTTTAGCAACTGCTCTCATAAGTTTGGATTAGTTAAGACTCTAGTTGACGGTGTTTTCAAAATTAACAAATCATGGTGCCAATTTCATACCGATATAACGATAGTTACTAATATTCTCGTTTAGAACCAGTTTCCTGAATTTCTTATAAGAAGATGCATCAAGTCATACTTACACACTAAACTGGATCCACAAGAAAAACTTCGTAAGGATACATACAAACACGCTACTTCAACCTCCGATACCTGGGTTTTGTGTCCAAATAACCAGAAAAATCATAGTATCATGAATACTTGTTGTATTATTCTAACTGTAAGGCTACTGACGTACAGCTCATATTTACTTATTTTAATGCCGGCTTTTACTTCAGCAGGAAAGATTCCCTACCTAAGTGATCTAGGTGTTTTCTACAAATTCTCTTGTGCAGACTGTAATGCCTTTTGCATTGCAGACATCCCCAGGCAATTAGCAACTCGGGTTGAGGAGCACCTAGGTAAGGATAGAAATTCCCATGTGTGGAAGCACTTGCAGGATAGTGATTGTAAACCCGTTTGCTCTAAATAGTGCTTCGCTGTTTTAGATCTCGCGCCTACTGATCTCCAAAGGAAATTAAAGAGGCCATGTATATTCATTGGTTGAAACCGTCCTTAGACCCCCTAAGATTATCTCTCTATATATAGACTCTATCTTTCTACCTTCATCTCTTTTCTTCTCTTTTTTCGCTCGCTCTCTTCCTGTACTTAGCGTGATGTGGTCATGTATGACAAATCGTATTTCAATATTAAAAGTGTTATGCGTTTTGAGTACTTTGCTTACTGTCGATTTAGTTTTATTCCCCCGTGGATCCACCGTTCATCGTTTTAGTCCCCCTTCCCAAACGTTCAATATGAGAACTATAGGTGTGTATACGCCTCCTTCTTATATATAGTTATCCCGCAACTTAAAGAAAACAACATTTGAACACTGTGTAATGTTATGTTCTTTCAAAAACTTTCTACTTAAGCATGACACTAAATATCGTCAACCAGTAGTTCATCGATTGATTATGAGCCCACAATTTTTTTTATTTATCCATAAATTAAAAAAAAACGCGCAAGCCAAGACTTTATATATCACTAACGCATTTAACGACTATTCCCTCTGCTCCCATATTTTCGCAATGATGATGCTGACAAGGATGCAAACTTCAGCATTTCTAATGTAGGCTTTGTTGTTCAAGTCAATCTTTGGTCTGTAAGAATGCCTCAAATCTATCAACCATTTTCATGACTCAATGGCAGCGAATCACACAGCATTTTGCTGACACAGAAGTTATCGACACCAGAGAAGATTAAATGCCAATATCTCCAAACTGATCGAGTTCAAGTATAGTAATCGTGTTGGGTTGTTGGTTGACTGTCTCCCACTGAGGCTCTCCTGGCTTCTGTTTCTTTGTTTTTGTCGCTGTCGCCCTCACTGCCTATCAATGCCAATGCGATATTGTTGTTTAGACAGGATATGCCCATTTAAAAAAAATTGGAATTTCGAAGTGCGGAAGGTTGGAATCCTTATCAAAGTGTATGAACAGGTCACAGTAGAAACATAAGGTCTCCAACTTAACTCTATGTTAGAGAAGGTACTTTTGATTTGGTGAATGAAGGCTTGTAAGAAGTGCCCTATGATAAGCTTATGCTCCAGCGCGTAAATTAATCCCACGGCCGCCTTCTCAATTGCATCCTGCAGTTGAAATTGTTGAAGTAGCATCACCCTGCCACCGACTGAGAAAAGCCTTCAAAAGATAGAGGAACACTTTCTGGATAAGTGAGAAGCGTAGCTTTATGGTATATCTAGTTATTACATGCCTTTAAAAAACAATTTACCTAGTTTTTTACATATGCCCGTATTGCTTTGCATTCACGTAACATTACATGTAAGTCCATATAAATCTCAGCTTTACTCCCAACAGAGTTCCAATCAAGGGAGAATCGATCAGTCGGTTTTACTGGCTCAGCATTGACAAGCACAAAAAAGAACCTAATTATTTTTATTATTGAAATGCACCTTGTTCGAAACAAAGAAAAAAAATATTTTTAGCCTCTTGTTGCTGTTCTAAGATAGCTATTATTTGTGTTGTACCAGGCTCATACGTGTTAACTTAGATTGGATGGCCGTTGATTTCAGGAACGACTTATCTCAGATGACGCAAGTTTGTAAAGGATGGTGTGCCGACGTCTACAAGAGGTAGCCAATCACATAGAGTTGCACACTGAGGGAGTGAGTCAACTTGTAGAACCAGTCTAGCTTAGACAACAGCGTGCTCGTCAAAGAGCAGACAAGCCGGAAAGGATCATTTAGAAGCCCGATAAGTACCAATCTCTGAGGAAGCTCTAGACATTAGATCTAGTCGAGGGCAGCTACGAAGTCAAGGCAATCTTTTTTGGAGGAAAGCAACATCCTATTCACTTTTTACAAGCTTCCTTTGACCTGATCAGGAGTTACCCAGAGAGAAAGATGCAACAAAGAGGACATCAAGTTCCGGAGACACTGTATTATTTGAAAGATCGTAAAGATGCCACCCGCAATTGACGCCATGTTTCAGAAAAATGCAGACAAGCAGAGGAGAAGCAGAGGGAGTTAAAGTAAAGCTACAAGAGCAAGGAGAAAAACCTTCAAATTAAAGCAGAATAGGAGAGGCGGAAAGTGGGAGTTTTTTTAGATGTGGGACATGAAGTGACATCGATATTGACAGTTCGCCAGATTCAGATGAGTCTTTTATGGCTGCCATGAAAGTCCAGAAGATTTCAGGTGATGTACATGTTAGTCTTCAAATGAGCATGGATAAATTCTTCACAAGGGGATCCCAATCATGTCCAGATATGTTTTCGCAACCTGACCTGAATTCTGCCTGTTGACCTCTCTCTACAAAGCAGTAGAGTAGACATTGAGGATCTGACCGTTTAAGATCAACAGTCTGCAAAAGATTCAAGGTGTTTCGAAGTCAGACGTCCACATCAGAGAGCAAAACAAAGGCAATGTGAGAGGCCTAACGCTGGTGATTCTCTTCGACCCAAAGCTTGTAACCCAGTATGCAATTAAGGAAATTATGTCAAAAAGTCATAAGAGACTTGCCATAGGGGCTTCAGTCCCCGAGTCAGGACCTCTCGACTTCCGGCTTGGTGTTCTAACATCAAGAGCTTTAGGGGAAGCAAATGCTATTCATGTATCCTGTAGTATTATGAATTGTCTGATATGCTAATTTGAGTTTGCCCCGGAACCACTGTTGGCAATGTATAAAAGGACGAGGAGCTATCAGATATGTTGTGGCCATTGCTTTGGAGAGGCTTGTTTTTTGGTTGACATGCAGGCACTACATTTACGAGAAGCATGTCGCCCATGTTATGTAGTTAATTCTGGGTCCCACGAATAGTCATAGCAAAAGCCTCTACAAAATGCTCAAGGATGTATGTCCACAACTTACAGGGTTGCGTCAATAAACTTGTAACGATCGTAACCTTCGTGTGAAACCAAAACGAACTTAGGCCGGGTACCCTTCATCACCAGCTTGCCTTGGACACAGAGGAGTTTTCATCGCACCTCCTCAGAGAGACTTTTTTCAGCGAGGAGGCTGCAGGTATCTCTGCCAGCTGGTAGCTTTTTTTTTCTGGGTGTAGAAGTTCCTTATTTCTCTTTCAAGCAGCCTGGAGCTCATCAAGAGGTCAGGTTTACGGGCAACTGCCTTTACTTGCTAGTGATCTATATGACACAGAACTATCACCCAGCTGATTCTGAAACAGTAATGCCAGAGACTCGATGCTGCCCATGCCAAAACTACGTTGTGTTCTTCCATGGGCGCTTCTTTCTCAAAAGGTTGATGGCATCCTTGACTCCGTCAAATTACCCGAGAGCTTCCAGGAAAAAAATAACCTGAGAGCTTTCGGGATGGGTCTTGTTCTCAAGATGAATAAGGACCAATGGATACTTTGAAAGTGTGCCATAAATCTATCAGTGGTTAACGACAGAGCTTAGTGACACATTAAACTTGTTCAGGGCTTTATTGGAATTACACATCATGAGAACAGGCTTCAGGATACTCCTCAGGTAAACATAAGAACTAGGAATATATTAAACTGGCTTGTCCCAATAGCTTTGCGTAAACACAGATCGAAGTCTTACGTGTTGTTTAAACCAAGGAAATTGAAGCCTAAAAGTTTAGTTCCCATTCCAAACGTATTGACAAACGCCTTGTTACTGCTGTCCTGTATGTTGTTCAGAGAAACAGACAGATAGCGACATGTACGCGACCAAGAGGGATCTTGCTGTGAGGAATTAAGGGATCCCTAGAAGAGGAAAAGATCTACCAAGCGCAGCCTGCTTTCGACTTTGTTACGTTAATAAATTCGTTGTTGACAAGCCCCATACATATTTCCACAATTAACATGTTCTTGCTTATCGGTTTTGGGGTTCCATGACTATCGACCAAAGTAATGCGAAAATAAAGTCAAATATCCATTATGTAATTCAAATTGCAATATATTTGTAAAAAAAATAAAAATGAACCTTCTCTAGCATGGAGTTGACCTAGAGACCTAAATTTTTCCATGCGAATTTTCATAGACTTTGATGAAGATCCCAACCTTCCGCACTTTGAATTTCCAAAAACGTTTTTTTTTTTTTTGAGACACCTTAACAGGCACGTGTGTTTCTAGATTTGCACTGTTGAAGACAAGGCGAGATATTGTGATGCCGCATGTAAACAACTCCGTTTTAGCGGTGA
Source organism: Craspedacusta sowerbii (assembly GCA_003687565.2). Lineage (NCBI taxonomy): Eukaryota > Metazoa > Cnidaria > Hydrozoa > Limnomedusae > Olindiidae > Craspedacusta > Craspedacusta sowerbii. The sequence goes on from QQSS02204180.1 coordinate 22,952, forward strand.
GATAACCGCTGATTTCGTGGGTGGCCTATAGTGGATTTGATGGCCGAAAGCGATGTAAATCAATAGCTTGGGATGATAAATGTTTCAGAGGATGGCGGTTCGCAAATCGATCGATAGGCCTAAGCAACTATCAATACAATGGCAGTGAAGTCGGTTTCATTTAGTTGAATTACGGAATTTTATGAGCTCAAGAGTGCCGGATTAGTGGGACTGCACATGTGCTAACATTTTATTCCCCCCTGTTGAATAAAGTGGTTGCTTGCTCAAACTCGCTCTGCATGTCTCAACGACTGAAAATTTGCCAGTAGTAGTATCAGACTTACATGCAGCGTGCGAATGTAACAGCGTCTTGAACTGCAGTGGACCTCGAAAAGGCACTCTCTAAGTTTATGTCACTTACCTTGCAAAGCTGGTGTGGAAAGAAAAAAGAGGTTATGCAGCTCATATAATGTGGCTCTCGGAGATCCAATTTATGTTTGTCATGAAAGTACGAAATCCATTTTCCAGTGAATGGAGTTAGAATGAAACGTGATGTGGCTTGTAGATGTTTTGCGGAACTTCTGATGATGCGCATAGCGCTGCACAAACTGTACATTTTAAGAAACAACAATGATAAATTAACATGACTGATATCCGTTAATAGCTGTATTTCAAAATAGCAGGTGAACACATCCTGGTTTGTAATGCCAAGACGCATCACTAGGGCAGATATGATTAAGGAGAGGCTCACGATTTCAAGGCAAAGCAGTTAAACACAATTTAATTAACATGAAGAGACCTGCTCAGTCCAGCACATGCCACGGCAAGCCGCTGTGCGCCATTATGACCTACAGGTTTTAGGTCACGCTCTGTTGAGCAATGCTTTTAAACACGTTTTGGCATCAACAAAACATGGTTAAAATCATGGCAGCCTTGTTAGGGCTACAAGTATACTCAATAGTTTTTGTGAGTTTCGCGCTTGGTTTCTTTAACGAGGCTAGTGTTCCGAAGAACAATCTAAGCAGAGAAACAGGAGAAAAGCGTAAGTTAACGACTCTACACGCCGTTGCATCGCAAGTTACTGATAGCTCGTGAAGTCGCTCGCCAATACAAGCTCTCTATTTTGCAAAGTCATACCTCTACGAATGCAGTGAGGAATATAATGAAACGCCTTGAAAAATACTATAAAGTTCATAAAACATTCCGCATGCAAGATATGAAGTGTGGGTAGAGTCCGAAAAATTTGTAACCCTGGGTTTACATCACTGCGATTGTTAACCAATCGATGCTAGAAAGATCATGTGAAAGTACATGCAAGCCAATCATAATAGAAAAAAAACTCGGAAAAGGCTTAAGGTATCGAGCATTTGTCATAGTAATCCCTGAAGCCTCAGTCCTCCTCCTACATGCGTCCTCAAGTGTTCTGTTCTTGGTTTCTCCCGTCGCAATCAAGCATTCTTGGGAAAAAAAGAATTTAAAGGCTCCAGTCTCTACATATCTTGCTCATCATGGTAAATACGTGATTGTGAATAAGTGCTTGTAATAATATATATATATAT
>QQSS02204192.1:1345-11899 GCA_003687565.2 Craspedacusta sowerbii
CATATTCCAGCGAATGAATTTACGAAAATTTCCCGGTCATATTCCAGCGAATGAATTTACGAAAATTTCCCGGTCATATTCCAGCGAATGAATTTACGAAAATTTCCCGGTCATATTCCAGCGAATGAATTTACGAAAATTTCCCGGTCATATTCCAGCGAATGAATTAACGAAAAATTCCCGGTCATATTCCAGCGAAAGAGTTTACGAAAATTTCCCGGTCATATTCCAGCGAATGAATTAAGAAAGTTTTCCGGTCATATTCCAGCGAATGAATTTACGAAAAGTTCCCGGCCATATTCCAGCGAATGAATTTAGCATACGGGCCTACGCAGAAACCTTGGCAAGAACCCACCTTTACGTCGTCTTCGGTAATGTAACCTCCATGGACGATCCACCAAGACTCAACCACGAGAGTTGACACCGGCTTGGCTGGCATATGCTCACGAGCAGGACGCTTTACACGGAAAAACCTCTGGATTGACACATACAGGTAAATAAAAAACATGAATAACAACATTGAAACAACACTTAAACAACGGATATAATAAAAATAATAATATAATAACAAAATACATATATATAATAATAAAATACATATAACTACATATAACTATATAATATGCATATATATATATAACTACAAGTATAACTACATAAATATATATATATATATATACATATATATATATAACCAATATGTATTATATATGTATATATATATGTATATATATATACATATATATAACAGAATACATCAGAACACAAGAACGTAAGTCTTATTTAGGACAAGTCTCAACTACTCTTAATCGCTAACTACTCTTAACAATTCGCAAACAAAACTTAAAACAATTGTGAACAAGCAAGCTTCAAGGCAGTCAGGTTATCTTTGCCGAGTGGCATTCAATTAATTTACTTTATTTCTGAACCATTTCAGTGTAGCAAAAAGGAGATAAATATTTCCCTCGAACATCTTTCTATCATGGTAGTTGTACGGTCTACTTTGGACCATCACACCACGAATATTAATTACTTTAACTGGCTAAAGCATTTTTAAAAAAAACAAAGCAGTATGCACAAATATCCATAAATAAAAATAGAGCAAACAAAACACGAATCAATGAAACAACAACGGAATTTTCACTACAGTTGGCCAACCTTGGAAGATTTGCACTTGTTCATCATCTCTATGTACTGATTTCGACCGATGCCAAGAAGTCGCAAACCTAAAGCATCATACAAACAAAAGCAATCTAAAAGAAGCCGGACAAATAGCCTCAGGAAGATAGGTTCAAATCCCATAGGGTCAAACCCATAGGCTAACCTCGTAGGCTAAAACGCATAGGCTCAAACCAAAGGCTCCAAAGTTTGCGAATCTTAATATTCATATTCATTATGTATATATGTGTATATATATACATATATATATAAATATATTTATATACATATATACGCATATATATATATATATATATATATATATATATATATATATATATATATATATATATATATATATTCTCATTCTAACCATGAACGCGTACTTACAGTCAGCTGCAGTGAAGTTGGGCAGCGAATCGTAGCTCTTCTCGCTGTCCATGATATCTTGCATCATATTGCAGTAGTATGCAAAGGGTGTCAACCGCAACCCCTTGACAATCATGTCGGACAAATGGTACGGAAACAGCTGGAACACACAAAAAAATTGCCGTCATCACCAAAAGGTATAGCGATATCAAATTCCCCTAAACCACTTAAGACATACAGGTTTGACGCAAGACATATAATGCATCGCGTTCAACCATGCAACTACTACCACCAACAAATGTTAGGGTCGCAGTTCTACGGTTAACGACTTAAAACAAATTGAGTCGAAGACTTGAAACACTAAAGAAAATAAGACATTTTTGATCCGGCAGGTCCACTAATTTTCCATCGGGACTGTAAGATAATGGATGACATCACTGGCTCAGAACGTGGTAAAGTCGATCGACTTCCGATTCTGGTTTCTGGGCAGCATCTGGTAAAATTGCTAGCTGCCCCTAAGCTCCAAAATGCAGCTTTAAGATGGCACAAGATGGCACAAGCTGTTACACAAGCTATTGCTGACTGGGACTGGCGAGACAGGATCAAGGATCTCTGCATTGATACAACGTCTTCAAATACTGGAACAAAAGGTGTCACTTGTATTCCTTTGGAAGCAGAGCTTGGCCGACAGTTAATCAATTTAGCCTGTCGCCACCACATCTCAGAAATTTTTCTTGCAAATTTTTTTAGCGTTCGTGACGTATCCACGTCTCCTAACATGGAGTTGTATCGCCACTTCAAAGACTTTTGCCCCGTACTGACCAGAGCTTATTTTGTACCGTAGCTGAAAATAACACTTTGGCAAGTATGATCGCTCCTTTGAAGGATGATGTCATCAAGTTGTCATAGTCTCAGGTGAGTAAATTTCAACCTCGTGACGAAGATTGTGTGCTTTATCTTTAAAATACCGGAATAGCCAAGACTGCAACTACAGTCTTTGAGCGCCACCGTTCGTATCTCTCTGAAGCTCTTGTAGCCTTTGGCTTCATTGACGATGCTGTCGCTTTAGAGGAAAAGCGCTCAATGGTAGCAGCAGTCCAAGAAGTTGAAGGTTCTGATGAGGCTCTAAAAGCCCATTCAGCCATTTCAGCATCAGACCACTAAAGATCTTCACAACCTTGTTAAAAAAGAAAACAAACTATTTTTTCACGATTCTTGGCATATCCTAGGAATTTTTGCAGTTCGATCCCAGTGAGTGGGAATCTCAACCAGAGTACCAAGAAAGCAAACGCCTTGCGGGTCTCTCAAAGTCGTCTATGACTTGGCTGAACGTGGAGTTGCGTTGATTCAAGAGTTTAAATAGAGTCTGACACGCGATGAGGAACAGAAGCAATATCTACTTCAAAAATTTTCTGCACGCCAAGTCGCAGTTAATGGTTCAAAGAACATAAACAATATGACTGAGACGACTACTGAATATTAATTTTGATTATTTCGATTTTGATTATAAATATGAACAAAGCTCTAGATAATAATTAATCTACAACAGTCATAGGTGTGTTCCAAATGGTTCTTTAACCCGCAATGACAGGTTTCAACGCAAAATTTAAACTTTTAAAGCCTTGAGCAAGTTCTAAATATTGTTATTTTCAGAAAAAATTTTTTACAGCCTCTCTATAACCAGCATCAAGTAATGGAGGGTTGGAGAAGACTTTCATCATACTTTCATTTTTTAGAAGCACCCTAGTGTGCATGAATGTGTGTTCATAGATGCGAACGTAAATACGCATTAGTGTGTGCCCATGGACATGCACGCGTGCATCCGCTTGTGTTCACAGATGTGGTGCAAGCGTGAATGTCTGCTTGTCCCGTTCCAGAACTCCTCCGTCATGGTCAGCTGATTACATGACTAGGCATAAACTAGCAAAATGGCGGGTTTCATATAGAAAAAAATACCAATAACACAACGACAAAGTACGAATTCGGCATTCCATGATTGAATACACTGAACCCGTGCCATTTGCAAAATAAACTAGCTAATTGGTTAAGCTCACCATGAGATGCTGCCGACTGTATCTAATGAGTTCCTCGTAGTACTGCTTCTCATCTTTCCGTACCCGTTTAACTACAAAACAACGCACGAAATCAACAGGGAGCACCTCGACGTAGGCGGACATTTTCGGAAACACAATCTAGCCATGGCCGATTTGTGAATTTAGGCATGTAAACAACATACTCACCTACACCCCAAGTGCAAATGACGCGCGTAACGAGCTTTCAGCTCCTTGAGAAGCTAAACCTACATCTGACGACTGGCTTCATTTGCTGTCACCGACGATCGATGGACGGCGCATCCGGGGAAACTCCTGGCTCTTCACCAACACCAACAACACCTTCGCTAAGCCGACCAACTAGGAGAGCCTCCACACGGCGATCGGTGGGCAAGCAGGGTATGTGACAAATTTTTTTCGTGGCTACCCTGTTTGGCGAATCTCCTAAGAAGACCTAACCAGCACAGTACGACTTCGTCGTCCGCTGGGAAGGTCTTCACAAAGAGTGTCTCCTGGTAACAGGGGACAGTGCGATGTTAGTTTCAAGATCGTTAGAGCATCGACCAGTCGTCCGAGCCTCCCTTTGAGGGCACGTATCGAGCTCTTTAGCTCCTTGAGAGGTTCGACCTACATCCGACGACTGGCTTTATTTGCTGTCGCCGATGATCGATGTACTGCGCACCCGGGGAAACTCCTGGCTCTTCACCAACCAACCAACCATGACCTTCCCTAAAGGTGCAAAGCGGGGCCAGGTGGGCCACCGTATGTGAATGTCTGGGCCAAGATACCTGCTTTCAGAGTCGTCGGATGATTCGTGGCAGCCGGCATCATTGCGTTCAGCCCCCTAGCAACGATGCTGACTCTTACAATGATGAGATGGCAGAGGAAAAGCTTGACCAAGACAAGCTTTCAATTCAGAAACAAAAGACGAGCGCTTGGTTTTTTTGAAGAAGATTGATTATACATAATGCGAGTGCATTGTTAAAAAAGGAGATTCAAGTTAGACTTTCGGTATCTTCTAATTTTAGTAGACCGCGGTTGTAGCATGCCCCTAACAATACGGTCCCCTAACGGATGGGTGAAGTACACAAATTAGATCCCATACCTGAGTGCGCCTTATGTATCGGTTAAGTACATAAATAGACCCCATACATTAGAGAGTGCCTTATGTATCGGTTAAGTGCAGCAATTGATCCCATACACGAGAGCGCGCGTTGTAATCCGTTGCGCCTTGTGCATGGGTTAAGTATATGAATAGATCCCATACATGAGAGTGCGCCTTATAAGACGGCACCTTATGTATGGGGTAAGTAAAGAAATAGATCCCATACATAAGAGTGCGCCTTATAATCCGGTGCGCCTTATGGCGCGGAAAATACGGTAAACGTTTTGAAGGCGCATCTTAGGAAATGAGATCTTATAGCCTCCGATGCCTTACATAGCAGAACTCTGATACAAATTATTGAACGAAATTACTTCCGAAGCAAAAACAAACAACTAAGCGTGGCTTCGCTGCATAATTTAACGAGCCCAAGCATTTACTTAACGACCATTATCCGTATGATATCAAAAAATCAAATACGCAAGAACAAAACAGAAATTCATGTAAGCAAAACTTAAAATAAATCTTAAATTCTATAAATAACCTACGATAACAAATGGTACATATAAAGAGCTATATAAATACTATAGTATCACACATCATATATACAAGAACTAAACAGGGAACGAGTCATACCTAAACTGCTTTTGAATCTATACTGGTTCTTAATGCAATATTCAGATACACATTTCTCCCAGTTTTTCTCATTATTTCCAAGTGTCTAAAACAAAAACAACACAAAATAGTTATGACTACAACATTGCATGTATGCCATAATAAAATAACCAAACCCCAGACAAAGAAACCCACAAACCCGTAATCGTGTTAAGACCAATTATTATTAAACGTAACTCCCTTTAAAAGTTTGCACACCTCATAGAGCAACAAACACTTACGAAAAACATGCTACTTTTTTACAGGATCAGCGTATAAAGCAGTAGGTGGACTGAAATGAAAGGGAGGATCACCCAATTCGAGATCATTTTCTGCTGCTAGTTCACGGGGACTATACTATACTTAGTGTAAATTAGTGAAAACAAAGTACCAAACCTAACACAACGGAAGTGCCACTTTAGATTTCTTTTTATAAATATCATGCAAGAAAGCTATCGTTTCCAACAGATAAGAAAAACATGCGTGGCAGTGGACTCTTGCACACAGCTTATAAAGAAGCCCATGCATTAAGTCAGGATGCTCCTTGTAGACTACAATGTAAGGGGATAACAATTTTTTTTTTCTTTCGGGGAGGGGGAAATGAGCATGCCATTTTAGCATTTATGTGTCTGACAATGTGTGAATTCTTTAAAAAAATATTACACAGCAGTTAATATCGCAAAATAACAAAGTCCACATTGGGTCACATCCGCTAGTGGAAGCATGCTATCTGTTGAAATGAAAAAGCAATGAAATTCGTCACAAAGATAATCATTCTAGTCAAGAGTTTCTTCAAAATCAATTATTAATAAAACTGATAGCTTTTCAGTTAACTCTAGTAAGCACTATCTGGCTCATTTAGGCAAACAGTTATGTCAGAGACTATTTACTTATAGGAGTTCTAAAACTAGTTAATTGTGCAATATAGCAAGCTTCAGATTTTGTCAGTAACAGATAATTGAATATTTCTACAAGCTATTGTCCGACATTTGTAGTCATTGATATAGACCTGAGCTTGAAAGAATTAGGAATAACCAAGCCCAGTAGCAGATACTACCCATAGCTTATGTGAATAGTCTTAAGCAACAGCAGGCATGTTATGTAAGCAAATTGTAAAGTGCCACACACATAAATCAAAGGCAATAGGAATGCGGGTTTGCGACTGCAGCTTCCATGACTTGTCGTCAAGGTCTACAATCCAGTTCTTTCGTAACATTGCCCTCGTCTGGTAGCGTAACAAGGTGCACTTGACGGTTTTGAGGGATTCTTCTTTTTTGGGTTTTGAACAATGATCTTACAACTAGAGGCTCTATCAGTAACATAGGACATCAGACACAAAAGCCCAAGCCTATTTTAGCACCCCACGATTTAATCTACCATGTGAAGCTAACCTAAAAAAAAAAGACTTTTCCTAAGCATTTCTTGCAATAACTGGTTTTATTATTATGCCTTATCCCCACTGATTATAGTACATGAACCAACAAATGCATACATCACAAACCTGTTTCAAATTTTCCGGTAGGCGACCCCAAACATAGTTGTTCCTAATGTGAGCTTCCACATCAGAATTTATCATCTTGTACTCTTAAGCATCATACATTCCTCTAAATCAACATGGGAAGGCTGGATCTAAGAATAAGAATTTTCAGTGGGTCACCTGGGCATACATTTCAACAACTTAGAGCATGTAACAAGAAACAGCCATTGACCTCTCCAAAACATTTTTCTTACAGCAAAAAGTTTTGGCAAGAAATACCAGCACAATGAACCACATATCAAACATACAGTATGCAGTTTTATTACAGACTTCCGTGTGAATATGTTTAAGGCATTATGAGTAATCCATTGTAAAAAAAAACAATCAAATAAGAATACTATGGGGCAGGGAATCAAAAGGGAATTGTTACTAAGCATAAAGCAGCATATATATAAACAGGTTGAACACTTTTAAAGGACTTTTACCCACAGTAAATAATTGCCCATACTATAAGTGAGCTCACGTCAATAAACAGCAACCAAACGTCACTTATTTGCAGTAATTCTTTTTTTTAAAAAACAGAATTTACTTCTAAAATTTGATAGTAGGGTCTAACTTGTGGCAGCCGTATCAGGAATTTCAGAAAAAATATAAAGAGAAATTTTATGAAAGCTCTTCTAAACTTAGAAGTTTGAACCATAGCCAAAGGTGTGGAGGCTACAGATGCACCTTGCGTTTTATGTCTAACGACATGATTAAAAAATGAGATAACACTTCTAACGCAGGAGGTGATTTTTGGTGATAAATGTTGTGCACTAGGAGGCAGCTTTGGATAAACATATAGTCAGTAAATTTATACACATTTAAGAACATAAAAATGGGACCTGTATGTGCATTATGGTTTGCCGAGGTCAATATTCTGACTGCTTTTCTTTGGGGAAATACCGACTTCTAAAAGCTAGACTTACATAATCCCCAAATTTGGCAGCCACAAGACAGATGAATAAATGATGTGTTGCATATAATCACAAGTGTATCTAAAGGTACCAAGTGTCTACAAATACGGCAAGCATATTATTCACCTTTACTAGCTTAGTAGCAAGGTAGCTGATATGTTGGTGGAAGGACAGGCCCTCATCTACAAGTATTCCTACGGTACAAACTTACATTGGGTAGATATAAGCAAAAGCCATAGATTGATATTCCTAGTACTTTTTTTTAAGGTTTTTTTTTTTCTGCTTGTGCCTGAAAATCATCATTAAAAGATTTTGCAGCATCGATCACCAAAGAACACTTGAAAAAAAGGGTCTTAGGATGGAGCCTTGGGGTACACCATTTGTAATGTTAACTGGCTAGGGAAAATAGCCTAGTGGTGATACAAAATTGCTTGCTGTTGGTTAGATAAGATTGAAGCCATGCATTTGGAGCCCCACTCAATAACAGCTACGCTTTTCCAAGAAGATGGTTTGGTTGACTGTCTCAAAGGCCTTTTGAAGGTCAGCAAAGACACCACAAGAAAGTTTACATGCATCTAAGCTGTCCTTATAATCTTGGTAATACTAAGCATAGCATGGTTGGAGGAATAATACTTACGGAAGCCAAATTGATGCTCATAGATAGTTATTGATGACTGAAAAGTTATACACCCTGGAGTAAAATACCTTGTTCACAAATATCTTGAGATAATAGGGAAATAGGTCTATAGATTCTCATGTCTAGATGTGAATCCATTTTATGTACAGCTAAAGCACTAGCAGTTTTAGACGATAGGAAGCCCTGCTTGAAAGGAAAGATTTATCAAATAAGACAATGGAGAAATAAGCTTAAGCCTACTTAGTTGCAGGAAATTTTTTTGAATGCTATTTCGTCCATTGACTCTTGTTGGGTCTCACTTAAAGATCATTGCAATCACTTCACAAGGGGACAGGAAGAAAGATTCTCATGACAGGACCATGTAGATAGTAAGTTAAGTGCTTGTCACCACCCTACTTTCATTCAGATAGCTGTGGCAAAGCTGTGACAGTACCTGTTAACGTGTGTAGCTATGTCTTGAGGCATAGATATAGTTTTTCCTTCTGTCTCCAGGCAGACATGGTTGAGTTTGCCTTACACATTCCATTGTTTTTCTAAGATTGTTTTTCTAAGATTATTTTTCTTTTCAAAATATGATTAAATCATATTTTGAAAAAAACTATAGTATATATATTAGTATATATATTAGTATATATATTACAAAAATCGTTTTGTAAATCACTTAAAAAATTCTGCTTTTGCTTAGCGATAAATGGGCTAACTGATTTAATAGTCTGCCTTACAACAAAATCTCTAGCCGTAACAGCAATACAGCAACAACAAAACCAACTGCAACAACAACAGCAATAACAACAATCTTATATGTGTGATAGCATTATGTCCTAAAAAGTAGATAGAACAATTGCAAGGCTTAAAATAATAAGACTACGTAATACACCACTAATTTGCCTATATACATGCGAGAGGATATCAAGCAATTAGCTGGTGACTATTCTAGGATTGGTAACCTAAGGGAGGTGTGGGGGAATGTGCGTTTGCTTGATGTGTGTAATCCAAAGTCAATCTTAACATTTTCTGGTGTAGGTATGGGAGTGAGTAAGACTTTAATATCATTTACCCCTGTATTACAGAAACTTACTAAGTTCTACTTTGACTTCATGCTTGGAAAGTTTTGATGGATCAAGTTTAATAAGGTATTCCACGATTTCATGAGGAACTTTCTTGAGAGTTTTCCTAAGTGGGTTTTTTTTTTGCCATAGGTAAGGAAGCCAAGGCAGCCCAAGCATTTCGTGTTCTATAATCCTGTTTTGCATTAAAAAATAACTTAAAGTTTCCTGATAAATATGATGACATTAAGATACTCGGTTACTATGTCTGCAAAGTACATGACCACCAACATCTAGCTACGCAGCTTGACCTTCAAAGCTCCAATGGTGAATTAATATTCAAGTTTAACAAGCACGGAATCTCGTAGATCTTATCTTCGAACCCTGCAACTTACTTTTCACACATATTTTCCACAACCACCCCACTAATCACAACCAATACATTCAACATTTAAAAAGAAACTGCAAGAAAGCATCTTTAAACTCTACAAGAATCAAATGTAAGTAGGAAAATACTCCGCTTCTCAAAACATTGTGTGCGCGCTGAGCATGGCACTTACGTTTGCGCTGATGGCATATTGGATGGGGCAAGGGAAATTCTTCGAACTCAGTGCTGAAAAAATCTGGAGGAAAAAGTAGGGTGAGACAAAAATCGTTATCATAAAAATTAAAGACATAATAATAACAAAATTGATTTTAAAAGGTCCTGAAAACAACAAATATTAAGGATGATAACAAATCCTGGACAGATTCCGTGAGCAATCACCTGCATACTGGAATCATACTTGATTTCAAAGTCTTTTATATTGAAACCTCTATATCCATGATCTCGTAAAATTCTTGGAAGAGATGGTTACCTGCTAGTATTTTATTATTATTATTTATTTTTATTTTAATAATAATATTTTCATATTATTATTAAATCAGCGATAAACTTTCCAAACAATAACCCCACCCCCTCTAAACGACTAGAATCGAAATTTAAGCTTAATTAACCATGGATTAAGGGAGCCTTGATTCGAAGGTTTAGCATTCACCGGCGGCAGCAACCTCAACTCAGGAGATTTCTCTGCCGCGCGAGTGCAGCAACGGAAGTTATGCGAT
>QQSS02204203.1:0-11897 GCA_003687565.2 Craspedacusta sowerbii
GGTGGTCACTACTAGAATAGGCAATGCCTACTTAGTGATCTCGATCACTTTTCACAAAGCCTTGTTAGACTTTATATATATATATTTAAGGATGTGTGTGACGAGTGGCAATAAATTCTTTTGTTTGTTTGTTGTTTGTTTGTTTAGTGAAATTGCATCTCCGAACTCTTATTTACGACACTTTGTTTTCCCGGGCTTTCCGTCGTCGCTTGCTCCTGATTGGTTATGTCACTGCTGCTGGCTGATTGGTTTTATGCAAATGAGTGGTCCGCAACTATGGTAGGAAAAAAAATCACGCGTCCCGGTCCCCGCTGCTATGGACATGAAAGGCGATTTGAGCTGGGACTTCTTCAGAGAATCCTGGGAAAATGCTGAAATTGCAACCAAGCTGCACTCGAAAGTCAATCGAAGTTCGAGTGGCATACTAATAGCACTAATGGGTAAACACGCTCAACGCATAAATCGTCACCTCCGAGCGACCACAGTAGCGAAGGAGCCCGAAGGCCATCATCGACAAATTAGGAGAGCATTTCAAGCCTTCGAAAAATGAGATTTAGTAACGTTTTAAGTTTTGCTCTCGTAGCCAGGAAGGCAATGAAACGATCGACGAATACCAAGTCCTACGGCAACTGGCAGCCACTTCGAATTCGGAGATATAGAGGAAAGCCTTATTCGCGAAAGAATTGTTCTCGGAATCAAAGACAGTCGGGTCCAAAGACGACTGCTGTGCGATCCGGAATTAACACTGGCGACCGCGATCGCAATTTGCCGAAACAACGAGCAGACCGCGAAGCAAATGAGGACAATTATCGCCGGAAAGAATGAAGAAATACGCTACAACAATAGAAGCAGAGCAAAGGCTAGGAACGCATCACAACGATATGAAGCAAAAGTGAGGAATGGGAGGCGCGCACCAAAGAAAAGATGCGGCTACTGCGGAAAAACGCAAACACCCAAGAAGAGAGAAGACTGTCCAGCAGGTAGGTATTTGAGCGAAATTTCACAGTAAATAAGTATGCAATAGCATGTGTTTAATGGAAAGGACGGAAAGCAGCATTCTGATGACATATGAGCCACATTTCTATGACAAATATGAAGAAAGTTACAGAATTCTTAATGTCGAAAATCGAAACCGAATTGGCTTTCGATTTCATTGCAATCCCTAAAAAACTTGAGACCGACTTCAAACGTTTTTCCAATTTTCTTGTCTTTTTTGTTAACTTTCTTATGTATGGTCCAAATCTTACCCCTCACATATTACTGGAAAGCTTACTACAAGATAAACCAGAAATTAATGTTTTCAACGCTCTTGGACTAAAATGTCTTTAATATTTAAGAGTGAAAGTGGGTGCGACCAGCATTTATCACATTGGTAAGGCACCATAAATTTATTATTCATCATTGTATCCTTAATAAATTATTTGCTTCATCTGCGACTCCATATAATCAGGATTCCTTATGGATAGTAAAGCCAGAAAATACTGCTTTCAAAGCTTCCAGACTGCACTTTCATTAAGATAAGAGTATGAAAGTGAGCACTTACGATTACGACAAAGTACTGAAAAAAGAGTTGTTAAAAGTATAAGCTTACGAAATTTTCCTCAAAGGCATTGCGTTGATCGGTGCAACGAAGTTGTAATCAATCACTAAAAGTGTTTGAAGTAGTTTGTCTTTGGGTTATTTGATGACCATTGCTAGATTGTATCTAATCAAAACCTGTGCCACTGTTTGGTAAATGTTGGTTGGTAAATGTAATCTTGTATGCAAATCTCATCAATTCTTATTTAAGGACTTAACCGCAAAGCTTGGTTCTTCATGTTTCTGTTGCGTTCGCTCGTTTTTACGTTTGAGCTGAATTCGAATAGAAAGCGTTCGTGTTCTGAATTCTAAACTGACGCTTATTGGTTGGCTGACTTTCGAATTTCTGCGTATGGAATGCGTACATGCTTAATTGGACGCCTGTGCGTTTTGCTCGCTTTCCCATTTCGAATTCACAGGTGTTAGGCAGAGCCATAACGTGTACGTAGATGATACGTACGTAGAGTGTAATACATGCAGTCAGCAGAAATACCTCTGCTTACCTGTAATTCGTAAAAATAAAAGTTCTGTCACAAACCTGGGAAGGTGCCGTCCTCAATTTTAGTGGTCACAGGCTAGAGAGGATGTCTCCTTCTCCTGCAGATGTATTTTTTACATATTGTCGTATTTATTTGATATCGAATCGCAATGATGGTGTTTTTTTTTTAATCTAACTTGAATTTAAGGAGAAAAATATATGTTTTTGTTGTTGTTCTTGTTTCGCTACCTCATATAATATGCCTCAACACTGTGACAGAAACACTATTTGAAAAGTTCAAACACCAAAACACTATTTGAAAAACTCTGCAATCGTTTCCAATCAAAGCTTTTCATTTTCAATAGTTTTTAATTAATTCCTCGTGCTCATTTACTCCTTACCAAGTCTTTGCGCAGCAGTGCTCGATGCCCATTTACTATAAGTTGATCTCGTTGCTGTATGCACTTCTTAATTGTGCTAGACTCAGGGCAAACAGTTCTTGCTTCCTTCTGCATTGTTTGTAACTCCAAAATGTGTCAAAAATCAGAAGGTATCTTCGTTTAAAGGTAACAAATCTTGTTCACATTTGACTTCAGTTTAAGACGTCTGATGTCTTGTACTACTTAATTTTGTTAATGTGAGGATGATTCTCGAGCTTTTGATGCCAGCTTCACAGGAGTCTGCAACACAGCACGTGTAGTTCAGCATAGAAGCTTTTTAACAACAGCGTCAGTAGCCCTTGCCAAGGAATTCCAATTGTTCATGAATAAAAAGAAAAGGTGACTATGGTTCTGGCAAAAGACTTACAATATCATACAGATACTGTTACTTTTTGCCCAATTTCTCTGGCAAGGCAATGTGAAGCTTCTTGGATGGCATTCTTAAATAAAAAATCTGCACACTGAGATAATTGAAGAACATACAAAAAAAAAATCGTAACAAGGTTACAAAGCAGATGTTAATTAGGTTGCACTTGATCTTATTAATTTCATGTTAATGAATTGGTACCTAGAAGATTAAAAAGCTCTCCGTATACGTTCTACCTGCGCGCCGAAATTTTCCTAGTGACCTATTACTTTTGGGGCGCTCAAAAACAATGATGGCATGTTCATCTAAGCTTCATATTTGGCACAGATATTAAACATTGTCCAATAAACGAATCTTTATAGTTTTCATCATATTTCAGCATACAATTATGTGTAATTATGATCACTTCGATTAAGCAAAACTTTCGTGCGAAAATTGGTAATGGCGATGGAAAAGGAGATGCGCAAACGAAGCTGAAGCTCAATCATTGAAACTCAAGCTTCAATAAAAAAATAAATTTTGTTGTTCACATTCTTGATCCGCACGAGTGTGCAATACTTTTAGACTCCGTCAGCGGCCGTTGCGCCACGAAACGCGGGGAATTATAGCGTCATGTTGACATACGTAAGCAAGGTACACAACAATATGTGAATTTCAATTGAAAGATGACAATGTACGCAGAAGCTTTAACACCGGGAATAAAACTCTTGCGCATGGCTCTGCTTTAGCAAGCAATTTAGCCAATGATAGAGAGAGCTTGTCAGCAATCGAAAAAAGAAGCATGCATTTACAGGATTGGAAAAAGTTTGATTTTCAGTTTGAGCTAGTTGACCCTGAAGTGTAGGTAATCTATATCAGATTCTTAAAAATCGTAGTACTTACCGTCATCCAGCGTGTGCTGATATCCACGCTTGTTGCATTTGTTAATGTAAAAATCTCTGTAGCAGTCGATATTAATAGCAAAAACTTACGGGGTATTTTTTTTCTTCTCCTTTACGACGTAGTACTGATTTGAGTTTTAACTGTGAGTATCTTAATGATCTGGCAGTAGAAATGATTAGACTCCCCTATCCAGAGTCTCCTTCTATCTTCTTCCGCACCATGGGCTACTCTTGCTTCGAATTTCTGAACTTTAGAAAACGTTTGTATGTATCAAATGATGATATTAATTTCGCTAGTTGAACGCTTAGATACTGAGAACCTTATGATGAAATCTGATTGATCTTTTGGAATACTTATGAAGAAGCATACTATACATATCAAGAAAAAATGACATTCGTAACATACCGTGACTTGGACAATACAAGATGCATGTTCGTATGGTCTGCCGTACAAAAAGAGACTTTTTATTTTGCATTTTGCTATTGCTTCCGGGTAGCCGGAAGAAAAACCGATTGGTACCACTCTGCTGTGCCATAAAATAAGGAAAGCTAGTTATCCGGAAGCCATCACTATGAAATGCATAAGCAGTTATAATTACGCTTGTGAATTTTCTTCCCCCTAGGATGGTGTACTGAGAACATGGTTACCTTAAGCATGATATCGAAAGGGTTGTTGAGGATTTACGTGATCAAAAGCTTCTGGCGGCATTGCGGCCACTGCCTCTGCTTTAAAGTTTTTGGCGAGCATTTTTAGGGAGTCCTAAAAGTTGCTCTTTCCTTAGCAACTGTTAATCGTGCTTCTGTCTCTTGATAAAAAAAAATCTTCTACCCGACTAGTCAGCCGAATAGGTTGCCGTTGAATTTGCATTGCTAGCTTTGTGAACATGCCAAATCATCAGAAATTTGAGTTAAATGCAAACATCTGATGCAAAATGCTCGTTTTCTACAGCCGATCAACCAAGGTAAACCACGTCAAAATGCCTGAAAAGATTTTCTTGGCCTTTAAGTTTGGACATTAAGTTTCATTTTGATTTAAAATATTAGCCTGGCAGCACTCGAGACCCATGGAAGTTTGATGCTGGGGCGAGCTGAAAGCCAAGTGCACATCAAGTACTCAAAATTAGCTTGTGATTTCAGGATCATTGACCTAGTCCAACAGTAAAATTACTCTGCAAACCATAATCATCATGTCTATCTATAGGCTGTTCCACCCATCAGTGAGTAAGGGCATGATCAGGAGGACAATCGCTCCACTCTCCTTTGCGTGAACAGCTTTCTTAATCTCAAGAAAACTTGTTAATCAGTGCACCTGGAGCGCAATGGATGAAGCTATATATATATAAAGACTTAAATTATTTTCGATAATATGCTCGAAGATAGCAATCGCCACAAAGATTCTTATCAAAGATCATCAGGATATTCATCGACAGGCTTCTGAGAATCCTACTGTTGTTTACAGGAAAAAATGTAGATCACTCAAAATGCAAATTTACTTGCAAAATATTTATACGCTTGTGCCTTCTCTGTACATGAATTTGAAGAGAATATGACATTCGGTAATATGTTGTAATCCAAAAGGTACTTCACATTCAATTATGACTAGCCTGTTTCTTCCCAATTTGTTCTCTCGATGATGATCTTTTATAATCAGTAGAAGGCTTAAGACCTGTAGCAATACCTTAAAATTGATAAAAATCATCTTTCAGATTTCGGGTGTGGCCTCTAGTGACTGATGAAGATCAGCAAAGGCCGTCAGATTTAACGCTTGTGCATGGAGAGCTTAAGCTGTACGGCAGAAATGAGGTGAAGTCCAATCTCACATAGACAACATGAAGACTCATTCGAGCTCTTCCATCTTAACTTTAAGACTTGCTGCTTCTAATATAGTTTTTGTCTTTCTGAGTTTGATCTCCATCAATATCATTCCAAATATATTGCGGTAAATGTCATGATGGTGCTTTTTGAAATCGGATGTGCTTTCCATCTAGTCCTTACGTAGATTTTAGCCCCTTCATTATAGCCAATGTTTCTCTAAGAACTCCCATCGATGTGCACAGATTGAAGTAATTTTTTAAACCTGCTGAGGAACTAAAAATTGAGACAAAAGAAATTTGCTGTAACAGGAGCACAGTCAACCGTATTTTGGGCTAAAAGCTTTAGAATGCCCAGGACAGGGCAAAAAGACGGCAAAATTAATTTCTTCCATAATTTTCCCTTCATGACAACGAAACATGTCAGCATTTATAGTAAGACTTTCCAGGACTCGTTGAGAAATCTAGGTTCCTCTTCTCACATAAATCATGCTGTACTCTAGAGATATTTGCTTCGTCATGTGGCTATCTAATGCTAGAAGCGCAAAAATAAATCTTTCTGCAACGTTCTCGGTTTGTCCAACGTCATTAAAGAAAATACTTGCACTATGATCAATTGAGGTGGCACTCACAAGCAGGTCCAAAAGCATTAAAAAAGAATCTGCTTTGTCCATACGGTTAAGTGACGACCATAAAGTTATGGTCGCAAGTATGAAAACACATATTGCATGTCAAACTCTAAAGCAAATTACGTACTGGTTTTAAAAACACATAATGAAAATAATTATTTCTCGGATATCTCTGACATAACGATATTAATGCCAGTCAGTTCTATATATATTTGGAAATAAAAATATAAAAATATATTTACAAAATAACAGAAACTTCAAATCAGCATGCGCCCAAAGAAAAGTGAGAGAAAACCTGGATTCTTCTATGACTAGGGACCTAGAAAAGGCAACCATGAACTGATCCAGGCAGAAGAAGTGCATTATGTTTAAAGCCCAACAATAACACAACCGTCTCGCAAAGCACGAAGATGCTCGCTGTTCTCTCGCGGCCTAACATATCACAAAAAACATATCATACACAACTATTCATGTCCTCCTTTTCATTTTTAGATCCGTTCTATCATCCTTATCTTTTTAGTTAATGACGAAGTCCTGAAAGTGCGGAGTAGGTCGTCTTGTACGATTAGGTCGAGTGGAAATAGGTTCCTTAGCCACTGAGGGAGATTGTACTGCAACGAGTGCAGGCTCGGGGTCAGGGGCCCGGTTGGTTGTTATTGCTTTCCTTGCTGGCTGTGGGTTGAATAGGTTGTCGAGTTGCTGCGGGATCAGCAGGTGATGGGGGCAAGCCAGAACAGGCGGGTCTAGGAGGCGTTGATATGCTGCTCTTGGTACAGCGTCATCATCGGAGGTAATGATGCGGGTAGAGTTGGTGATCTTGCGAAGAAATGTTCTGTTCCGGAATATAGAACGTCTGCTTCCATCAATTATCAGCTGGTACTAGCGATTTGGGAGACCCTCCATTCCAACAGAGCGGGTTGTTTCCATGCTGGTTCTGGACTACAATGGCGTCACCAACCTTTAGGGGACTGATCTCTCTACGATTCCTGCCTTTTATTGAGTAGCAATAACGCCGGGCGGCCGTTGCGCTGTGGGAAGTGAGCGGAGGAAATACGGTGATGAATCCCCAACGCTGCAGAAACGTCTTAAAGTCGTAACTATTGAAAGGGGGACCGCCACCTGTAGATAATTTATCTGGAACACTGAAGGTGATCCAGAAAATATGTCAGCATAAATAATATATGCTTTGCCATCCATGTGAAAAACGTCAGCTACGGCTTGTTGGAAGGGGTATTCAGGGTGTTGCCCCCGTACTAACGATTCGCTGTGTTGCGAAGCGACGGCTTTACTGCAGTGATGCCAGTTATCACGCACTTGCCGGATTTGCCGGTGCATACCAGGCCAGAAGAAGCGCCGACGGGCGCTAGCTTTCATGCTGCTTACACCCTGATGACCAATATGCAGCGCTTTTACTATAGGGCGTCGCAGACTATGTGGTATTAGTGGTTTGCCAGTGGCGAATATCAGACCTTCAACAACGTATTGGTCATCGCGTAAGGACCAGAACTCTGGCAGCTCTTGAGGGACCTTCTATTGCCAGCCAGGGAAGCCATTCGCTATTATGTTGAGTAATGACGCGTACTGACTGTCTGATTGCGCATGTTCTCGTAATCGTGAGTACTGGAAGTCGCACTGAGTATGGATTTGCGAGGTGGCAGCAACGACTGCAGTCTCGATGTCTTTAGCTAGCTGGAAATTGCATCTGTGGAAGAGTAGGTATCCGGGATACCACGTGAGGGCCACAATTCTTTTTACCTGGTATTGCGACGAAAGTGAAGCGGCACGCCATAGATCGTTCCAGAATTTTGAGCAGTCTCGGATTTGTGATCTTGTCAAGTTCTCGATCGTTGAATATTGGGACGAGCGGTTTGTGGGCGACTGCTACATTAATGGTCGGGCAGCCTAAAACAAACATGCGGCAACTTTCCAGGCCGAACAGTAATGCAAGTGCTTCCCCTTCTATAGGTGCGTATCGGCTCTCGGCATCTCGGGTAAATCTAGAGTCGGCATACATAATTTTCCAGTGGCTGGGACCACAGAATGGGTTATTAGTCTCCAGACAACCGCAGTGCTTTTGAGAGAGGGTAAAGCCGATACCACCTTTGCTCGACATGTGGGACGATTGATTTCAAATGTGGTGACACCGTCTTTGATAGCCTGGATGGTTTCTGTCTTTGACTTTTCAAATATGCCAACGAATCATCCCAGTAGAATGGCGGGCCTTTTTGCTAACAGTTCGCGTAACGGGGCTATTACCGGTGCTTGAGAGAATGCGAAGAAGATTTGGTTAAGTAAGCCAGGCCAAGATCTGATTCCGGTAATGGTGGAGGTTGATGGAAAGTCAGCTATTGCTTGAAGAAGCCTCTATGTAGGTTGGTATCCTGTCGATGTGATATCAAATCCAGCGAATTCGACCGAGTCTTCAGCAAACTTACACTTGTCGGGTTTGAAAACAATTCCGTTTTCGCTGCATAGGTTGAGGTATGACAACGTGTGCTAGAAAGACGATGGAATGTCATTGTCCCACACTAAGGAATCATCGATGCACCTTGTAATGCGCTGGAAGTCCGACGTGATGTCATCAAGCCTTTTCATATACCCATCAGTAGATGCATGGAACCCCTAAGGCGCGCGTAGGTAGCAATACTTACCCAAGTGGTAGAATCGCGGGCCTCAGGGGATAATAGCATGCTATGGTACCCACTCCATGCGTCCAACACGGTAGTCTTCTTGCCTGGAGGTATCACGCTGACAATATTGAATGGGAAGGTGTGTGGTGTGTATCCCGTCGAGTAACCTTGTTCTAATTCTGTAGGTCCACCGCTCTGCGTCCCATCATTTTTTGGTACAACTACCATGCGAGCACACCATGTGGTGGGTGTTCCTTAAGGCACGGGTTCCATAACTCCCAGCGCAACGTCAGCGTCTAATTTTGCTTTGATGTATTTTTTCCAATGATGCGGGACTGGTATTGGCTTGTGGGTGGCGAAGAGCGTGTGGCCGGGGATTAATGAGATGCGCAGAGGTTCTCCCTTCATAGCTTGGAGTTTCTGATGTGAGACATTAAAAGCACTGCTAGCGTATCTCCTCTTGATCCAGTTTTCTAACTGCTTCCGGTAGTCCACGATGGCCGGAGGCGGGATCCTTTCCAGGAGAGGTGCATGGTGAACGCAAAAGACACCCACATGCAGCAACCTTATCGGGTTTGTCGAATATTGCTTTGGTATGATCACTGCATGCTCCGGTATTTATTCCAGATATATCATTCACTCTGTTTTCCCCGACTGTCTCTCTCCAATTCCTTCTCACCGACTATTTCGCTCCAACTCCTCCGAATGCGGAAAATTTTAACCTTCACATGCATTACACCACCAAGACCACCTACGGACCATTTGGACGTTTAGTTCGTAAATACTTCCGAAGTCCGTCTTGTTGGCATTGTCAAAGGAACTTCGTGTATGGAGATCCACCAATCGGATTGTTTTCATAGCTGAAACTCGTCACCTAAGGCGGATTTCTGGCACAAATAAAAATAAGGCAACCTCCTTGATAAAATCTCCATAATGTAATCTCCCTAATTTTCTTGCGTCATTACAGTCCTGCCTCCTAATGTTTGTTTAACTGTCCGTACCTCTAAGGTGGAGTGTATAGGCGCTCTGGATAGCGCCGCTGGACCGGCGCGGGTGGTACCACGACAGGTACAACAGGTGCGTCGGTAGTGACTTTGCAAGCTGTGTCCGGGTCTTCAGGGTCCCAAACGTCACCCTTCATTTGATTTGCATGCCTTCGGGCAAGACCATACTAGGTTGTAACCAAATAATTGACTTTGCCCAATACTTCTGAAACAGTGCCTTGGATCCATTTCACTCCAGTGCCAAAGTTCTTGACGAGAACTGCTCATCCAACTGTAAAAGAGCGACTTGGTGTAGGTGGGACATAACTATTCCTTCTTGTATGTTTGTTCATCTGGTCATGCGCTAGTGGACAAAGTAAATCGAGGTTTGCACTTAAGTGACGAGCTTAGAGCTTATCTTAAAATTATGCCCCATCAAGAATAGTTCCCATCGCTGTAAGCGTGCAGCAGTTACGTTGTTGACTCTTGAAACCGAAAGTAGTTTTCAAAGGTTTGCGGTCAGTTTGAAGTACGAACTGGCGTCCGTAAAGAAACTGATGAAATTTGATGACGCCAAATACTATCGACAGTGATTTTCGCTCAATCTGTGCATAGCTTTTTGGTGCAGATGACAAGGTCTTTGATGCATAACACATTGGTCTCTCCGTCCCATCCTTGCAGCGATGAAATAGTGTTGCACAAAAAGATTAGAAAAATGTGTGTATCGTTGAAACGAAAAGCTATAAAACACAAACTTCTAATAGCTACTGAAGGTGAGTTATTACCTAAAGCAAAGTTCTGGAAATTCATAAAAACGTTCGTAGGCAACAAGGAAACTAAAGGAAATGAACAAATTATGATAGTAGAAAAAGAAAACATCGTGAAGAATCCTCAGGAAGTTGGCGAAATTGCGAATAATCATTATATATACGTTGTAGATCACAGCTCTGGTCGTAAGCATGAGGACTGTTCTGCAGATTTTTAACGTAATGATCCACAGGAGCTCGCAAAACACATGCAGGAAATATTAACAAGTGTGCTTGAAATAAAAGCTGATAATATGTCGCTAGAAGAAAAATCTTTGCCTTAAGAGATATTTCTGAGGAAGAAATAAATAAACTTTTACATTCTTTAGATACAACAAACTGGCAAAGATCAGCTATACCCAAAACTTACAAAACTGGCTTCAATTGTTCTTGACACTCCTATCGCAAAAGTGATTAATGCTAGCCTAGCCGAAGGAATCTTCCCAAACAGCGCCAAGAAGGCAGCGGTAGCTCTTCTCTACAAAGGGGTGACCGCTCGGAAACGAACTACAGGCCTGAAAGCATTCTAAACACCATTTCCAAAATTTTTTGAGAAGTCCTTAAAGCTGCAAGTACATTTAACCACCATATGCTGAAAAACTCTCTCAGTTTTTATTTTCGCATGCACAAATAAATATAATTGCAAGCATGTTTTAATTTGATTGCTTGAGACTTGAAAGAAAAACGTCGATATAAATTAAATATTTGGCGCTGTTATGATGGACCTATCAAAAGCACCTGACTGCATACCACGTGATATCTTAATAGCAAAACTTGGGGCATACGCACTAAACATCGAAGTACTGGGCTGAAATCTACTCGTAATTAATGGGAAGAGAATAAGTGGTCCGCATGATGGGAAATGCGTGCTTACCAAGAAGTTTTGTCGGCAGTTCTTCAAGGCTTCATCCTAGACGCCTTTGATGCGCAGCTTATTTCTAGAGGTGTCATTTTTAGCTTTGGTCACAAAGATTGCGTTGAATTTTTCAGGGTTGGCAATCATGTCCTTTGAGAGTAACCAATCGATGACGATGTTGGACTCTATGATTTTTTTTCAGCTCGTCAAAGTTACATGCGTGTGCTGTTAGCTTATTGTCGTCTGCAAAATTGTGTATGTCGGCCTTTTATATAAATAAGGTGAGGTCATTTATGAATATGCTAATTAAATAAAGGGCCAAAGATTGAGCCTTGACGTACTCCCGACAAAATCTGTTGGTATTAGAGTCCGACCGAAAGTGAATTTTTACTTTCGGCCGAAAACGAAACCACGCCGAAAGTTCATAAGTGCCTTTCG
>QQSS02204214.1:0-11895 GCA_003687565.2 Craspedacusta sowerbii
GTAGTAGTAGTAGTAGTAGTAGTAGTAGTAGTAGTAGTAGTAGTAGTAGTAGTAGTAGTAGTAGTAGTAGTAGCAGTTTTTCGATCATAGATAGTTAGCATGCTGAAGAAAGTGCCAAACACGGGGAGGGGGGGGGGGGGAAACTAAATTTTGCGTATGTTTAACTCTCCACTAAGACTTTCTTGAAAGTGAAAGTAGGATTTGGTTTTCGCATATCAAGAGGCTTTCATTTAGCCTCGGCTCTCTTGCATTTACCCCTGACTTTCTCATCGAATGTCAATTTGCTATCAAAATTTATCGCTAAATGTGTTACCCAGTTGTCTAACAAAATGTTGTTCCCATTATTACATAGTCGATAAATAACTCACGTGCTATGCGGTCACAAGCGTTCGGGAATCAATTAGCAACCCAACAAAATGAGAAACCGTTGTCTACATTTGATCGCCAGGCCTCTGATAATCTAATAAGTACATGTTTTGTGCTGTGATTTCTCCTTCATGCTAAAATGAAAACAGATAACTTTTTAAGTACGAGCCGATCTGTGGTTTTATTGCTTCTTCGTAACTTTTCCGAAATTATGTTCAGAATACGGCCAGGCTGCTATCTTTTTGCTTCTTGCTTTTGTTTTGTGAATTGATCAGCTCCGTTCAAATATACCACCATGAACATCGCTCCACTCGTGATGATTTTTAGGTCACCTGCTTGTGTTCATAACAGTGTTTATGCTTGACACATAAGTTAGCATTGCATAACAGTGTTTATGTTTGACACATAACATTAGCGAAATTTGACTGGCCTTAGGAGTATCAGATAGGAAAATTGGATTATTTAAGGATTAACTTGGATCATAAAGGAACGGGAATTATATAGGGTTATCAGAAAAGCTTTACGACGTTACGCTTAATCTATTTGTAGCAAGTTTTCTAAATACGGCAGAGTTCTTACAGGAACAGTCACGGTCAAGTCTTGATATGCTTGGTTGCGAGAATTTGAGAACTTTTCACTGCGTAGAATAATACACAGATGTACATGTATATATATAATATACTATTTTATATTTAAAATCAAAATATATTGGTAAATATTTCTCCGTGAAGCACTAAGGGAGGGGGGGTCTTTAACAGAGTAGCTATGCTCAGAAGAGTTCTCCTTTCCATCAAGGATCTATTTTGCTACACTTCGTTGATGGGTATCTTGGGAATATATATACGTGTTTTGTTGTCGCTGTTGACCGCCACTGTTCACGATCCGGACTTTCCAAAGCAAATAAAACATAACCCTCCTGGTGAAAAAAATCGTAATTGCATTTAGAGGGCGAGATGTCGGCGAAGACCGATACTATTGAGGTTGCAAGCTCGAGCCTTTACGATGCATACGCTAAATGGACAATAACGGCCTCACTGACGATATCGAGGCTATGAGGAATGACCTGTGTCACCTAACACTGGCAACGCTATTTCATGGAAGAAGCGTTGTCCTTAATCGGTGTGTTGCCGCATGATTTAGCGTCGCAGACTCGAGTCCTTCCGCGCAACTACTTTTCTTGTACGACGCGAGAGAAAGCAATTAGCTAGCGTCTGCGCCGTAAAACCCAGAGTGCGCAGCCTTAGTTCGTTGCTTGGTGGAAACGTTTTTTGGTGATTTGAAACGATACCGATGAAGTTCTACGTGCGTTGGAGCCTGAAATCAGTGTCGTGGCATTTAATGTATCGCAGAGCTGTGGCTGGATTCTATTGATGGAGTTTACTCTTTGCGAATGCAGGAAAATTATCAAAACTTTCTTCGGCCTACTGCTTCTTTGCATGTGTTCACCGTCAGTGTGAGTGGTTTGCGCTTTCCTCCATCTGCCTCAAACGTTCTTGATCCATCGGAACCATGCATCGCTACAGCAGGTGATCTCTACTTTCAAAATTGGGTGTTTCTCAGCGGGAAGTTCATTGTTTCCCCATGCTATTTTCGACTCAGCACTTCCTCAAAAAAATCACCTTAAACTAATGGTCACGATAAATCTCCACTCCCTCCTTGATCGGAATATGGAGCGAATGTAAACATATTTCTAGAAGACTAGCGCAAGTAAAGTAGCAGTAAGAACTGTAACTTTTTATCAGTTCTCAGTTCTTTTATTTATCGGGCAACTCCTTGAAACGTTGCCGAACGAACGCGATCCTCGACACTGAGCGTCCAGCTGAGATTCCTGAATTTCTTAAACCACACACTGCGATTAACTATTTAAGTGGAAGTTATTGTGACACACAAGAAATAAAGCAGCTGTACGATTCACCCAACCATTAAGCTGGTATCCTCACATTGTGTTTGTTTTAGTGAAGATGAGCAAGTGTGCCGTGATGCTATCAATCCATCTGCAATGGAAGTAGTTTAACCAGGCAAAAACCTAGGCGTGAATTGTTTTGATGATGCAAGAATCGCCTAAGTGAAGAAAAGGCACGTTCTTCGTAGAGCCTAGACGATGAAGAATTATTCTCAACAGCCTTGCTGCAGATTGCAATATCTTCAAAGAAGAGATGAAACTTATTGGGAAAGGGTTAAGCAGAACATCCGTTGAAGCCCGTTCCAAAGATCTTTAGGCATTGTCCTCGAAGGCGTGAGTAATAATGCACAAATTATACAATAACCAGACGAAAGAAAAGCAGCTTATATTTGGCTTATGTGTATACCGCATAAATTCTGCTAAGCATGTGTGAGATGTTGATTAAGGGCGATAAGGGTTCCTTAAAGATGACGAACTGCAAGGGTTGCCATCATTCCAAGGGTTGCTATCCGAGCCATCGGACGCGTAATGAGCACTTAGAGCAATCCAAGCGATTACGACAGGGCTGATGGTTAGAGCTGCAAGGAAAATCAATAAAGTTCGTTTGCTGTTTGATTTAAGGATTTGCTTGATATGGCTTAATCTACGAAGAAAATTGTAGCAAAGACACCGATGAGTGACGACGGAATGCACGAGTCTCTTTCGGTGGCGTATTTCGATCGACGTATGGTCAAACTGCAAAGTACACTCGCGTCGGAAGAAGACATTCTCGCGCTAAATGAAATTATTCAAATGCAGCAGGCTGAAATCAACGGCATGAAAAGTAGAATAACCTGCCTTGAAAATCAGATGAACTTGTTGCTCGACCAAAGCGAGGAAAGCAAGCAATATTCTAGGAGACTGTCTCTAGAAATTCATGGAATTCCACTGCCAGAAAACGGGGCTGAAAAGGAGGAGGATGTTGTCACTGCCGTAAAAAAGGTGATTGCGGACTCTGGAGTTCACATTTCGACAGAATCTATTGATCGCGCAAACAGAGTTGGAAAGGGAAGAGTTGTTGCTGGAAAACAAAGTCGGCAGGTGATCCTGAAGTTTACCAACTTCAGAAGCCGCACCACTCTGTATATGGCGAGAAAGTCAGCTCATCGCTACAGGATGCATTTAGATCTAACGAGGAGCCGCAAGAAAACCATGGACGACATCAACAGACACTTTGCCGAAAAACAGATACGGAATTGCTATGCGTTTGCCGACGAATCTTTAATGCTGTTCTCAGCGCCTTAGAGGAACAACCACAATTAAATGTTGTTATTTTCTTTCGCGATGAGACGGATTAAACATAACATTGCATACGTCCGTTCACAGACACGCATTCCAACCAAGTGAAAAAACATACGCCACACATTTAGGCGTTGGCAGTTATAATTGCTCCGCACGCGTGTACGCGTCGTGCTCGCAATAGCACGGCGCTTCCTGGAGCACTGACACAGTTAACTTTACATTTACAATAACAATCTCCCACTTAAATCTAAATTTAACATGCAGCCAAACAAAAAATCATCATTCCATACACACAGTAAAAAATAGCAATAACAATCAATTGAAAAATCAATGCCAATTCAGCAACGCACGCAAATGCAGCAATCACTCTTTTGGCAAGGGCTTTGTCAGTAGGTCTGCAGCCATCGAGTTAGAGCTGCAATGCTCTAACACAATTTGACCTCTGACAACGGCTTCTCGAGTGAAATGATAGCACACATCAATATGCTTTGCCTTCGAATAGTACCCAGGATTTCTTGCAATAGCTAGAGCGGCTTGATTGTCTTTCTTCGTTTGTACTGGTTCATCATTCATGCCGAATTCAACGAACTGACGTTGTAGGTGGATAGCCTCCTTAACAGCTTGACTCAAGGCAACGTACTCAGCTTCAGCAGTCGAAATAGCAACACATTTTTGCTTCCCGCTGTACCAACTAACAGCACCATTTGCAAAGAGAAAGACATAGCCTGATGTCGAATGACGATCATCAATATCACGAGCATTATCTGAATCCGAGTAACCAACGAATTTCTCACAATGATTATACCATAGGGTTAAAGATGGTGTTTGTTTCAAATAACGCAGAATACGTTTAGCAGCAGTCAAGTGAGATTGATCTGGATTAGAACAATATCGAGACACCATGGAAACAGCAAACTGTATATCAGGTCTCGTGTCTTGAGCTGCATACAACAAACTTCCAACCAATGATTGGTACTGCAGCTTGTTAAC
Source organism: Craspedacusta sowerbii (assembly GCA_003687565.2). Lineage (NCBI taxonomy): Eukaryota > Metazoa > Cnidaria > Hydrozoa > Limnomedusae > Olindiidae > Craspedacusta > Craspedacusta sowerbii. The sequence goes on from QQSS02204214.1 coordinate 4,541, forward strand.
AGATTTTGACAAGCCATCAGACTTACACAATGTTACATTCATATCAGTTGGTGTTACACCATGTCCATCTTGCATTCCATATTTTTCAACCAATTTGGAGACATACCCGCTTTGACATAAGCCAACACGATCATTGTCGTACACGTCATTGATTCCCAATATATTCCTCAACCTACCCAAATCCTTCATCTTAAATCTATTTGACAACTCAACTTTGATAAGTTCTATGACTTCCAACGTTTCAGTTACAATAACTAAGTCATCAGCATACAACGCAATCAACGTTAATGGATTACTACGCTTAAATATACATAGCTCGTCTTGCAATTGGTTAAACTCAATACTCTTCATGAATTCACGAAATGTCGAATTCCAACAACGCGTCGCTTGCTTCAAACCATACAGTGCCCGCTTAAGATGACACACCAAATCTTCCTGTCCTGATCTCACATAGCCAGGAGGCTGTTCCGTGTAAATTTCCTGACAGGATACCATTCAAAAACGCAGTTGTTACATCCATGTGATGTAGCAGATAGTGGTTATGAACAGCGAAAGCGATCAAACAACGTAGGCTTGTTAAATCGCACAACAGGAGCAAATGTCTCACCTAAAGTCAACACCATATTGTTGAGAGTAACCCTTTGCGACAAGTCTAGCCATGAACCGCTCAGTTCCATCTGGTTCATGCTTCACTTTGAAAATCCACTTACAACCGACTTGTCTTCGGCCTTCGGGCAAAGGGACGAAATCCCAAGTCTTATTTTCAATTAGGGACTGATACTCAGCCTCGGCAGCAGCTTTCCAATTTTGAGGATGACCACTATTCCTTGCCTCATCAAAGGTCTTCGGCTCAAAGATGCTTTGAAAAAATGGGAAATGTTGAATACCACTGTCTGAACATTTTAAAAATTCCAATTCTGCCGCTTCAACATCATTCGCCAAAATACCATATCTTTCTGGCTTTCTAGTTTTTTGCGCTGATCTTTGAGGTCATAGTCTCGATTACATCATTAGTGGGCTTAACCTGGTGATCTGACTCCTCTTCACATTCCTCATAACCGTGAACAGCTCCCGCTGAACTTGAATTTCTTTTGACAATCGTTTTACCGAAATCTAGTTCATTAAAAACAACATCTCGGCGGATAAGTAATTTTCCAGTGACCTCATCGAGTAATCTGTAGCCTTTGGAATTACTCGCATATCCTATGAAACGAAGCTTTTTAGATTTCGGATCCATCATAGTCCTGCTCTGATCCGGAACAAGTGCATAGGCTATGCACCCAAACACACAAAGATGCTTCACGTTGGGTTTTTTGTTAAACCACGCCTCGAAAGGTGAAATCCCCAGGGGCTCGACGGGTCGTCTGTTTCTTGTATAACAAGCAGTAGAAATAGATTCAGCCCAAAACTTCTTTTCCAAGCCAGCATGTAAAACTTGGCGGCGAATATGCGTGTAGCTTGTTTTTGGATTTGCAAAAAGCGTTTAATACCGTTGATCAGCTGACATTCTCTTACAAAAGCTGGAATTATAAGGTATTCGTGGAGTTTGCCTTTCGTGGTTTTCTTCGTATAGTATAGGACGAAAGCAATTCGCTGCTATGAAGATGACTCGTCTAAGATTTGCACTATTGGTTTTGGTGTTCCCCAAGGTTCCGTGTTAGGGCCCCTGCTGTTTCTAGTTTATATAAACGATTTTTATAGGCGTTTGCTTTCTAGCTTTGCTCAGCATTTTGCTGACGAGACGGTTATATTTTTTAGTTGTTTATCTCCTAAGCGGTTGAAATTACTAATGACGCATGAAACTTCCAATATCTTTAATTGGCTCTGCGCCAACAGATTATCTCTAGACTCAAGACTCAAGCCTCAAGATGTATTTTCTCGGTAAATGCAAATAAAACCTGTCAATATAAAAATGACTTTCAAATGTTTGCATTATGAGAAGGAGGCGTCCTCCTAGCCGAGGCTAATCAGATTGAAGACGCCACCTCAAAGCAACCGTCACCAACACAATTACCGGAAAAAGCGAAAACAAAAGAAACTTTAAGGAACATCACAACGAACGAGACCCAAGGCCTGAGAAAACAAACTCCAAGGAGAGAACGTAAGAGGAAAATTTGACGAAAAGATTGACGAAGTAAGAGGAAACGAAACTGCTTACATAAGCATGCTTACAACAAGGATTTTACTTATCACTAAGACTATCACTTAAGTCGATCGAAAATCGAGTGGAATGGGTCGTGATGAGTACGTCAGAAAGTGAGAAAAATCGGACAAGGCAAGGAAAGCCCAACCCTGGAAAGAAGGGCGGAGTGCGACGAAGTTCGGGGATGGAGGCCAATTACCAAGTTGCAAGGTCAAGTGGTTATAATTTAAGCACTGCTCAGTCAATCGAAAAAGATTAGTGACTCAAGCAACGTTTTGACGTAAACACGCACGTATAAAGCTAATAACAAACGTTAAATAAAAAATACAATGAAAAAAAATTCACTATCAGCAAAACCTTGCAAGAACATTCAGGTACAATGCCAAAGAGATAGATGGAATTCAAGTAAGTTGTTCTATGCAGTCTAAAAACTAAAACTCGAAATCAAATCACCTACGTTACTGCATAAATTCTCTCAAAAGTATCTCTCACATTCACTAATTAGGACTCAGATACATGCAGCCGTTAATAAAGCTTTCATTTCTCTCTTGAAGAGAAGTTTTGATCTATTTACCTTAATAGTAAGGTCGATAAGGGTGTTATAGTCGAGGGCACCTTTGTATTTGATGCTTGCACTACCTTACATCTCAGTTCTACGGTTTGGCAGGGCAAGATTATGCGAAGCACCCATTCGAGTATTTGCGCCTGTAGTATATATTTGGAAAACGTTGGTCAGTGCTGCTGGTGTCTTGCTACTATGCCTGTCGTGCATAAAAAGTCGTAAGTTCAGTACTATTACGTCATGGAGTTTTAATATACCTAGTTGTGAGAACAATGCGGAAGTTGGCTCACTAAAATCGGAGAAAGTCATTATTCTAAGGGCTTGACTTTGCAATATGACAATTCGATTTAACTCGCTTTTCCGGGTTGAACCCCATGTAAGACAGCCATAACTCAAATGAGAGTGAAACAAGCTATAATAGAGTGATCTTAGAGTGTGGGCATCGAAGTAGTGGCGTATTCTAGAAAGAAGACCCTTGGATCTTGATAGTTTTCTGGAGAAATCAGTGAGGTGGTCTCGCCAAGTCAGCCGCGAATCTAAGATGACGACAAGATACCTTAGTTTTTTAGAAGGATGTATAGTTTTATCGTTAGCTTTTAGCGTCGGATTCGTTTGGGATTGTTTGCTTTAAGGTTGGAACAGTATAACTTCGGTCTTACTCGTATTTAGAGAACAGAGAAGCCAATCGCATATTTTAGCAATGTCATGAGATAAACTAACTTTAATTCTTTGAATGGAGTGATTGCTATTAAGTATTATAGTATCATCTGCGAAATGTTGGGCGACGCTAGTCGAGTGGCAAAGTCTGAAATCGTTTATGTACATCAAAAACAGTAGTGGACCTATTATTGAACCTTGTGGGACACCAATGGATATATCAAGTACCTCGGAGTTCTCGTTGTCGATAGTGACGAATTGTTTTCGACCTTGCAGGTATGAAATTAACCATTCGTGGCGAACATCTCGAATGCCATACACAGCAAGTTTTTCTAAGAGAATATTTTGATTTACCGTATCAAAAGCTTTTTTTAAATCTATAAATACGCCACATGAATACTCGCACTTGTCTAAGATCTCCCTAACACTAGTAATTAAGTTGACTAGTGCGTGACTGGTTGAGTGATGCTTTCGAAATCCAAATTGCAGCTTGTAGATAATGTCGAACTTTTCTATATATTCATATAGTCTTTTGTGCATTGCCTTTTCAAGAATTCGACTTAAATTTGAAAGAATGGAAATGGGGTGACAATTACTGCATAACTCAGTAGTACCAGACTTGTATATTGGAATTATTTTCGACACTTTAAAGATACTGGGAAAAACACCTTGACTAAACAACTGATTGATCATATGTGATATAGGGGCAGCCAGAATCGACGAGCCAATTTTCAAAAGGTTAGTCGGAATGCTGCTGGGCCTTCAAATTTTTGAGGCACTTAAAGTATTTATTAGTTCGATTACTTCATTGGCATCCGTTGGCTTTAAAAACATGCTTTGCGCCGCGCGTGGAGGCATGTATGTCATAAAATTGTTTTTTGAGTCGGGGATGCTTGCGTCGAGAGATTTACCTATTATGGAAAAGTAACTATTAAATGCAGAAGCAATATTAATGGGCTCCTTCTCTACCCGGCCAATCTTGTCCTCAACCAAGGCAGGGCGAAACTTGGACTTTCTGTTTTGTTTGTAAATAGACGTTGTCCCGTCCCATGTTTTTCTTGTGTTGTGTTTATTTCGCAGAAAATAATTTGAGTAGTACAAAAGTTTACTTCTTTTCATCATGCCAACTACTTCGTTGCGTTGCTTTTTGTATTTTACATGCGCTTCTGTTCGTGCTTGTAGATCTGTTTCTTTGATGTAATCTTTTAGTAAATTATCTCTTACTTTCATTGCTTGCAAAAAATCGCTATTTATCCATGTCTTCAGTTGTTTGCTTAGTTCCTTTTTTAGTAAGTCTTCTGAAAATGGCCATAACATTTAAAATGTCATTGATCTGCTCTATAATAATGTTTGTAAGGATTTTTGGATCCTGTTCATTTTCGAACAGTGATGTCCAATTTATGTACGAAAGCTCTTCTTGGAATTCGCTTGCATTAAATGTTTTATACGAGCGATCATAAATGGGCTTGTTTCGCTTCATTATTTTCTTTCGTGTGTATTAGGTAAAAATTGTAAATTGAGCGAAGTGGTCCGAGATCGAGCATGTTAAGTTGCCGCTAACTGAATTGTAAGAAGTATTATTTATGAAGAAGATGTTATCTATAAGAGTTTGCGAACGCAGAGTAACACGAGTGGGCTGCAATAATAACGGTTGCAAACCATAACAGCATGGCATATCATATAAGTCGTTTGACGCCACAAACTTATCATATGCAAGCAAGTCTATATTAATATCACCCATAATTACAACAAATTTGATCTCTCTGCTAACTATCTGAAGAATTTTAAGAAAACAATCCTCTAAAAAAATTTCGGGTGAGAGACTAGGGCGCTTGTATATGCAGCCGCATGTAATGGTTTGTCTTCCTTTCTGAGAGATTTCAACAAAAGTGTTTTCAAACCCATTTTCTGCTTGGTAGCAAAGGTCAGACCTAATTTTTAAGTCACCTGACAGAGAGTTAACTATGTAAAGGCCTGTGCCACCAGCACTACTGAGCGTTTTCGTATCGACAAAGCTAAAGTCCTCTAACTCCACGCATAGATTTTCATTCAGCTTTCCTGTAAGTCTAGTTTCTGTAATCCCTATCACTTTGAAATTATATGTCAGTAATTTCAGGAAAATAGATAATTCCTCAAAATATTGGTCAATGAAGCAGTATTTTTGTGGAAAAATCCCAGTGAAGTGTTTGAATCAAATTTCCGATTCAAGAAATCGTTAATATTGTGATACTTTGAGGAGGTCGTTGAATGTGCAGCAATCTGACGAGCAAGGGACCGGACACTTGAATTAGGCAAAAGTTTTAGGTTCATGTTAGGCGGCTCCACTAAACCGCCAAGACTCAGCAACAGATTCTCGTCGCTAATTGAATAATAAGGTGATTCTTTTCGAAGACAATTTTGACATTGCCAGACACCATTATGCGGATGGTCTAAATTTGAACATTTGGTATGGACTACTCCATGGCAAATCAGGCGCGATCTATGACGCAGTAGCAAGGGAATAGCACCGCTGCATATGCAGCATTTGTTCTTAAGGATAGTTTTTAGTTTTCATAAATGAAAGTACAGATGAAGATTCAGGTGTATAGAAGAGAAGATTGCAATTATACAGTTCAATTTGACTTGAATAAAGTATGGGATCAAGAATGCAGGGCTATCATAATAAAAATACACCAATAAAATACCACAATAAAAAGAAACTTCTAAAGAGACTGCGCATCTAAATGTAGCATCTTCATTATCTTTTCTATTTGCGGTCATCTCCCAGCAGGTTCAAGAAGTCAAAATACGTGAAAACATTTTCAAAATGGTCGTCGAGCTTTACGCATACGTGGCAGTCGATGTCGGCGAAAGCGTATGCATTTTTGATTCCCTGCTTGTCTACATGATCGTTGATTCGGTCATGAGCGTTTTTCTTTCTTTGGTTAGATCCAAATATATCCCATACTTGGAGGGCTTTCTTCGTGCTTTGTATAGCAAAGTGCGATGACGAAACGTGGTAAACCTGACTATAACTTGCCTCGTTCGTTGACCAGCAACGATGCGACCCTTGCCGATCCGGTGCGAACCAAGGGCAGCGGGAATTCGTGGGAATAACGATCCGCAAAATTCCCGCGGGAATTCCCGGGAATTTTCGAGAGAATACGTCATCGTCCTCGGGAAATTCCGGGAATAATGGCTACAAATATTTCTCGAGGGAATTGTCGGGAACGGTCGAAAAATTTCATCACCGGCACCCAAAGTTCCTTAAAATAATTTACCAAATTCCCGCGGGAACAATCTCCTCTGGAATTGCAGACATTTCACATCGTTCTTGGCGTAGTTGTGCAATCGTCCTATCCTTACGAGATCCGAAATAATCGTTGGACGCCGTTAACAAGCATCGAGTTAAGAAATGATTGCGACCGTTTTCGTGTTGCGCTTAACAATATACGAGTTCGCCCCATTCGTTGCGTCAAAAATTTTGCAACGGTAACTTTCCTGATTCTTAAAGATTATCTTAGTTTCATGGGTATTCAATCTTCTCAGGCATGTATTATGCAATCCACTGAGGCAATGCCAGTAGGTAAAACAGGGGTACCCGTAGATGAGCGACACCGTAGATGAGCGACAACATAACGATGGTTCCCAGTGATCTAATCTGGTTTTTTATTACCGCAAATTACCTGCTCGGACGCTTGGTAAATGAGTCGGCTCGCAATTAGCTTGCTGACCGAGCCATCGGCACGTGACCGTGACTAAGAAGCTTTCTAGTGCGGAGGGAAGTGCGTTCTGGACCGACAAACGAGAACACAGACGTGAGTATCTGATGGGTGTCTTGGGGGAGTCAAAAAAAATCTGGAAGCGCGTCAGGCTAATTCAGAAGGGTGAGATCGTTCTAGTTGAAGACGAGTTCAGAAAGCGACAGACTTGGCCCCTTGCGGTGGTAGATGAAGTGTTCACTGGTGCTGATGGCAAGGCCAGGGCTGCCAGAGTTCGAACTGCTTCTGGGCA